>CANYBF010217570.1:0-17661 GCA_948192965.1 Dalechampia spathulata | reverse complement strand
AAATTGATATGTTAAGGATAATATTCAAATTGATGATAATAATATAAACATGATGTTAATATGTTATGTTATAATAATGATGCTGATATTATATATGACGTGCAATGCTTAATGATATTGACATTTAAATAAAGATTAAATAATTGATTTAGATAGCGATTTTAAAACGTACTAAGGTGAGTCGATTTGAACATGACTATGATGACATAGTAAATATGCATGAGATATTAAAATAAGTGGAATAAAATTTTAAATAGTGCTTAAATGATTATTAATGATAATCATATATAAATAATGACATCATGATATAATGTTTGCAATATTTAATGATGCCTTGAGAATTTATTTATATGATGATTATTTGTCATTATTAAAATTATGGGATTATATGTGGAAGTAAATGGGACATATTGATATATGATTTTTGTGATATTTGATATTTATGTTCTACTAGCACCATTGAGTTTTATACTTAGCATTTTTCATTTGATAAACATAGGAACAAGCAGAACCGAAGAGCAAAATTGTTAGCAACATCAGCAAGTGGACAAATAATAAAGTTATTGGTAATTGGTGTGGTTTTCATCATACTTCAATTTTACAACAATCGTGTAACTAATAAATAAATACTCTTATAGTAATTAAAATATGTTTGGCAGTATTTTAAATAATTGAACATATTATAATGTTAGTAATGGTTTGTAACAAACTTTAATTGTGTGAAATATTAATGTGTGAATGTTATTATTTAAAATAAGGAGACGATAGTATGTTAAAACTTAAGAATGTTAAAATGATTTGAATTTAGTAATTTGTTTGATTATTTTAAAAAAAAATTTCTACACTTAATCTTAAATGATAAAGATCCTTTGTAAGATGATTATTAGTTTTCTTGAATAGAGAATTAGTAATCATGCTACGGGAGCATGTTACGCATTGGAAAGACGTGACACGTTTTGTTGGTATCAGAGCTATGGTTAATAGCTTGTGTAATAATTATATGTACTACCAAAGTAACGTTGCATGAATAAGAAGTCTATTATCCATGATGTTGACATAGGTTCATTCTATTATAGGTTACTATCCAAATAATCATGTTGGATAGAGCGGTTATAATTGGTGAAGGCGAGGATAACTTTATTCCTCATGATGGTACCTCTGCTGCTAGTATTCAAGTTAGAGGTGATCAATTAAGAACTGAATATGAGGAACAGGTTGATCAAGTACTACCAATAGAATAACCTGCTGCTACTAGAGTAGGCCCGGTAGCTACTCAATTTACACAAGTTCATCATGATATTCAGGGACAACCTGAACAAGTGTTGTTGATGTTCCAAACCAAGAAGAGAAGTGTGACTTCAAAAGGTTAAGGTCATATGGGGCTACAGATTTCTCCAGTACCACTGACCCTTATATAGCAGAAATATGGTTGGAACGTACCAAGAGAGTGTTACAATAGATTAACTGCTTTGATGGGTTAAAATTGGAGTATGTTATTTCCTTACTGTAAGATGATTCATATGAATGAGGGAAGACTATTCCACAGGGTCTTACTGAACCACCAATTCTGAGTTGGGTAGATTTTCAAGTAGAGTTTAGACTGAAGTATGTCCCTATAGCTTATACTGATCAAAAGCTACAGGAATTCTTGGCACTTAAACAGGGTACCATATCTGTAGCTGAATATGAGAGAGAGTTCACCAGACTATCTTATTATGCTGGAAATATTATGATAATAGGGTGGGAGAGATGCAAGAGATTTGAGTAGGGTTTTAAGCCCAGAATTCGATCACTAGTCCAAGGTTTAACTATGACAACTTTTCTGCCCTGATTGCTAATGCTCTGGGACAAGATCAGACTTTACAAGAGGGAGACGAGAACAAAGCTAGAAACATTAGAAGCTAATTTAGGGGTTCAAGTTCTTCCTCTGCTGTATAAAAGAGAGGTAGATTCAGAGGTCCTCTTCTACCTCGGGGATCAAGATTTAGACCACTGGTACCATGCAGACCACAAAGTGCTTAGATTGTTGGTGGTAATTCTAAATCCATTATTGGTTCATGTTCTATTTGTGGCAAGAACCATTCTAGTGCTTGTAGAATGGGAACTAGTCTATGTTATGATGTAAAGGTACATGACATTATTCTAGGGAGTGTCCTCACAGCAATATAATGCCAGTTCATACTATTGCTGAGGATTGTTCTTATCAGTGTAATTCTGGAGTTTGGCCTATAATGAGGGCATCATCAACTAGTCAAATTAACAGAGGTCGTGGTAGAGGTTTTTAAGGTGGTGGCATAATGAGCAGCCAGAGTTCAGTCAATTAAAATGTTAGGGCACCAACGAGAGTGTATCATTTACAACAAAGGGAGGATTTGTAAGCTGTTGATGTCATGCTTAGTAACTTTCATATCCTTAATTATGTTGTGCTTATATTATTTGACTTTGGATCTAGTCATTCATTGATCAACACAAAAATTGCATGCTTACTAGACATCATAAATGAAAGTTTGGGATATGATATTGTTAGACCCAGGATTTTGATGTATATGTCATGTGTGAGTCAATTTAAGTTATTTGCCTTTTTAATGAACATTTTCATAAGTGGTATGGGCATACCTGTTTTGTACCAAATTGCTTTGAAGTATGGTATGAGCATACGGCTGATCATACCAAGTAAGCCTTGTTTCCTTGAGTTTGGTACGGGCATAGCATTGGTTGGTACGGGTGTACCATTGTTTGCAGGAATTTGGTTTGTCAGTAAACTTATTTTACTATGAGCGTACCATTGGGTGGTACAACCGTACGGTTACTCACAGGAAAATTGCTTATCAGGAAAAATGTTTTGGTATAGGCGTACCAATGGGTGGTATGGTCATACTTAATTTCCCTTTCATTTTAAAAAGTGGCTTTTTAAGTTGGTACGGGTGTACCATGTCTGGTACAGCCGTACGCTACTTTCTAGAAAGGCTTTAAACCCTTTCTAACAGTTTTATTTTCAGATATATCATAATATAGTTTGTATCTAATGGCTAGTTTCCTTTGTGTAAGCTTCCTTTGAACATTTTACATCATTTACAAGTAAGTTTACTTGTTGTATTATAATTCCAGCTTGGTAAACTCTCATTCTATTATATTCCCATAACCTAAGAGTTAGGTTTTGTTATTGTAGGTTGGTGTATTGTTAATGCTTGGGCATTACATTGTAATTGAGAGTTTGTGAGACTAATATCATTATAAAGGTTTGAGTGTGATCCTGAAAACACTGGGTTTAAGATTCAATTGAGAAATCTGAGTTGATTGTAATTAATTGAGTTTAGTGGAACCCTAAGTTGAGACTTAGGAGCAGTGGACGTAGGCCAAGAGTTAGTGTCAAACCACTATAAACACGTGTTGCCATTTTTGCTAGGAATTTCATTTGATATCAAAGCTTTGGTGCTCATCTATATTAGAAGTAAAATTCTAGAGTGAAAGATCCTATGGCAACCATTAAGAGTCAATCATTTACAAGACCCCTATTTTTCAATGGAATTGACTATCCTTATTGGAAGCATTAGATAGAAGTCTTCTTGGACAGTGATTGAATTGAATTGTTTGACTTAATGATAAATGAGTTCTCACCTCCAATAACTATAATTGATGGTGTTATTTCACTTAAAACTAGAGAAAATTGGACTAGGGAGGAATTGAAAGCAAATTTTTGGAATAAGAAGGCAATGAATATGTTGTGTTATGCTATTAGTCATGAGTTTCACATTGTGTCATGGTAAAGCAAATATAGGACACCTTGGAGACTCATCATGAAGGCACGAATCAAGTCAGAACCAAGAAGATTTAGCTTCTAACTCATCAATACGAGTTGTTCATAATGAAGATAAATGAGTCAATTTCTGAAATGTATAACCAACTCATAGTAATCACCAACAGATTGATGAAGTTAGGCAAGATGTATCAAAAAAAGACATCAATAATAGAATCTTATGGGTGCTGCCTAAGAAGGATTAAGAGGCCAGAGT
Organism: Dalechampia spathulata; assembly: GCA_948192965.1. Classification (NCBI taxonomy): domain Eukaryota; kingdom Viridiplantae; phylum Streptophyta; class Magnoliopsida; order Malpighiales; family Euphorbiaceae; genus Dalechampia; species Dalechampia spathulata. The sequence goes on along the minus strand of CANYBF010217570.1, from coordinate 13,648 downwards.
GATCTCCATTAAAGAAGCTAAAGATTTGTTGATTTTATCAACCAATGTACTACTTGGGAAGCTTCTTACACATGAGATTACCCTTAAGCAAGGAGTTGAAGAAGACAAGCGAAGAGAGATTGCACTTAAGGCTTTGAAAGAAGAAGATACCTCCTCCACAAGCGAAGGGGAGATCGATGATGAACTAGCCCTCCTCTCTAAATATGTCAAGACTCTTCTTATGAAGAAGAAGAAATTTGAAAAGGATGGCAAGAAGCCATTCGAGCAAAGACGAGACTTGAACCGAAAGGATAACTTTCAAAGGAATCAAACCATTTGCTATGAATGCAACAAGCTGGGACACATGAAGAATGAATGCCCTCATCTCAACAAACCATCCAAGCCTTTCAAAAAGAAGGCATTAAAGGCTATGTAGGATGATGATAGTGAATCAAATGAGAAAGTGTCTGATGATGAAGGAGCAACCAATCTTTGTTTTATGGCATCCTTGGATGATGAGGAAAATGATAAGGTAACAACATCATCTCAATCTTATTATAGCAATAATGAATGTGATGATGATGATGAATATGATGCATTAGAGGAACTCTTAGGATAGTATGAAAACTTATGAAGCATCAATCACTTAAAAGTAAGTATACATCCATTTCAAAAGAGAAAAATGTTTTGCAAAATGAATTTAATTTGTATAAAATAAAACTTGAAAGCTTTGAAAAGGAAAACAAGCTTTTAAAGGATGAAAATACTAAACTTTCAAAAGAACAGGATTTATTGAAAGATAATTTGTCTAAGTTTGAACAAGGTGGTGTTAAAATTGATTCTATTTTGAAACACCAAAAACTTAGTGGTAATAAAGAGGGTATTGGATTTAATCAAAACTCCTCCTATACCTCTAAAAACATGATTTTTGTTAAAGCTTCTACTTTAACATAAAAACCAAAGGATGTTAAAAAGAAACATGTTCAACCTAAAGTCAATAGAGTGCATAAACATAAAATTCATCATTGTTCATGTTCATGTAATCATAATCATTCTCATGCACTCAAAAGGAAATATGTGCATAACCATTCTAGATTTAAGAATGTCATGTATCATTATTGCAATAGAAAGGGTCATATAACTAATAGATGTTTCATTAAGAAGATTCTTTGGAATGATGATATAAATGTTTTTAAACCTCAATGACCTAAATATATTTAGGTACCTAACAGGAAGTAAATGCATTTATATTTAATAGGTATGCTTGAGATCTAAGATTATTTCAAACAAATGGTATCTTGATAGTAGATGCTCAAGGCATATGACCTGCAATGCAAGCCTCTTCTTTAATCTTGAAGAATATGAGAGAGGTAATGTCACCTTTGGAGACAATGCCAAAGGTAAAGTTATTGGAGTTAGTAAGATTGGTAAGGATTCCAACTTTTTTATTAGTAAAGTTTTATTAGTAGAAGGATTAAAACATAACTTACTTAGTATTAGTCAATTATATGATAATGGGTTTAAAGTTATTTTTAATCCTAAGCGTTGTCTTGTTTATAGGATTAGTGATGATAGGCTAGTCTTTCAAGGAGATAGAATAGAAAATATTTACATGATTGATTTAGATTCTATTCCTAACAAAAATATGAAGTGTCTTATTTCTATAAGTGAGGATTCATGGCTTTAGCATAAAAGGCTTGGACATGTTAGCTTTGAAAGCATTGGCGATCTCATAAAGAATGAACATATGGTAGGACTTCCAAAGATCAAATTTGCAAAGGATAAGGTATGTGCAGCTTGCCAAATGGGAAAATAAGTAAAGTCCTCATTTAAGGTGAAAAACAAGGTAACCTCTTCCAAACCTCTTCAATTATTGCATATGGACTTATTTGGACCAACAAGGTAGCTAGATAAGGTGGTATGCATTATGCACTTATCATTGTTGATGATTACTCAAGGTTTACTTAGATTTCATTCTTAGCTCATAAAGATGATGCATTTAATTCTTTTCAAAGTGTAACAAAAAGAATGCAAAATGAAAAGGGCTATTACATTTCTTCAGTAAGAAGTGATCATGGAAAAGAGTTTCAAAATGAAAGCTTCAAATCATTTTATGAATTACATGCCATTCATCATAATTTTTCATCTCTTAGAATGCCTCAACAAAATAAGGTAGTTGAAAGGAAAAACCAAACTCTTTATGACATGGCACGAACAATGCTTAATGAGTATCAATTACCATCTTACTTTTAGGCCGAAGCGATCAATACCGCTTGTTATGTCATAAATCAAGTTCATTTAAGATTGATTTTGAATAAAACTCCTTATAAGCTATGGAATGATAGAAAACCAAGAATTTCGTATCTTAGAGTATTTAGTTGCAAGTGCTACATTTTAAATACTAAGGATAATCTTGAGAAATTTGATTCAAAGACTGATGAAGGTTTATTCTTAAGATATACAATATCTAGTAAATCATATAGGGTGTTTAATAAACGTTCTTTGGTTGTAGAGGAATCTATGCATGTTGTTTTTAATGAAACTAACTCCCTTGGTCCAAGAAAAGACATTGTTGATAATTATGCAGGAATCCATTTGAAACAAGGGGAAGAGAATGAGAATGTACAAGAATTTACACCTAAAGATGTTGACAAGGAAGAAGTGAATGATCTTCCTTCTCACCTAGCTACAACTTACATTGAACATAACCTTCCTAAGGAGTGGCAGTTTCCAAAAGGGTACTCCAAGGAACAAATCCTAGGTGAAACATCAAAAGGGGTAACCACTTGTTCTAAATTTAAAGACATTCATAACAATCTTGCTTTTATTTCTCAAATTGAACCTAAGAATGTGAATGAAGCCTTAGATGATGAGAGTTGGGTATTAGCTATGCAGGATGAACTAAATTAGTTTGATAGGAATAATGTATGGACCTTAGTACCTAAGCCTAAAGATGCATCTATTATAGGAACTAGGTGGGTGTTTAGAAATAAGCTTGGTAAGAGTGGTGTCATAACTAGGAATAAAGCTAGGTTAGTGGTATAAGGATATTATCAAGAAGAGGGGATAGACTTTGATGAAACCCTTGCACCGGTAGCTAGATTAAAAGCCATTAGAATGTTGTTGGCATATGCATCTCATATGAACTTTAAACTTTTTCAAATGGATGTGAAAAGTGCATTTTTAAATTGTTTTATAAATGAAGAAGTCTATGTTGCACAACCCCCTGGTTTTGAGGATTTTGAACTTCCAAACCATGTTTTCAAACTTACCAATGCTTGGTACGATAAGTTGAGTAGTTTTCTCAATGATCATGGTTTTAGGAAAGGCAAAGCAGATACAACACTTTTAATTAAGCATTATAAACATGATATCTTGCTTATTCAAATCTATATGGATGATATTATATTTGGTGATACTAATGAGAAATTGTGCAAGGAGTTTTCTAAGTGTATGCAGGGAGAATTTTAAATGAGCATGATAGGAGAGTTGAAGTATTTCTTAGGACTTCAAGTCAAGTAATATGAAGATGGAATCTTCATTAATCAAGTCAAGTACACACAAGAAATGCTAAAGAAATTCAGACTAGAAGATGCAAAACCGAGCAAAACTCCAATGAGCACACTATTATAAAGCTTTCCTTGGATGAAAGTGGCAAATAAGTTGGTCAAAAGAAGTACAAAGGTATGATAGGTAGTATGCTTTACCTAACTGCTTCTAAGCCTGATATAATATTTACTGTGTGTATGTGTGCTAGATTCAGTCATCTCCTAGGGAATCGTATTTATGTGTTGTGAAATGTATTTTCAAATACTTGATTGGAACTATGCATTATGGCTTGTGGTATGCTAAGAATGATTCATTTGACTTGACTGCCTATTCTGATGCTGATTTTACTGGAAATATGTTAGATAGGAAAAGTATGTATGGTATTTGTCATTTCTTAGGGAATTATTTGGTTTCTTGGTTTAGCAAGAAACAGAATTATATGTCTCTGTCTACTGCTGAATCTGAGTATATATCTACAGGTTATTGTTGTGCTCAAATACTTTGGATTCAACAACAATTAAGGGATTATAATGTTTGTGTTTCATGTACTTCCATTAAATGTGATAACACTAGTGCTATAAATTTATCTAGGAATCCAATTCAACATTTTAAAACTAAGCACATAGATATTAAGCATCATTTTCTATGTGATAATGTGCAAAAAGGGAAGGTTGTATTAGAATTTGTTGATAAAACTCACCAATTGACAGACATTTTTACAAAACCCCTGAGTGAAGATCGTTTAAACTTCATCAAACATGAATTAAGAATGATATATAGATCATTTTTGAAGTAGGTATGATTGGTGGATTTTAAAATTTTTTAAAAAAAAGTCATAAAACTCTTCAAAATTTTCTATTTTTGAGTCCCCGTACGACCGTACCACATCTTCGTACGCCCATAGGCTTCTTAAAGGTATTTGTATGACCATACCACATTACGACCATGTGGTATGGTCGTAATGTTTATGTATGCCCGTACACCTCCCTATTTCCAAAAATTAAAATTTTTGACTAAGAGCTCTCGGACGATCGTACACCATACTTGTACGCTCATACGCAATAGTGAATTTTCAAGCATTTTTTAGTCATGCAGTCGTATGCCTAAGTGGTACGCCTGTATGCGATTTGGAAAACCGATTTTAAATGTGATTTTTCAATTGCAGCTGGTTACCAAATTTTGATTTCCTCTGATTTCTCCTCAAATCCTCACCAAATTTACTTAAATCAGTCTCAAAACACTCCAAATCCATTTGCCCACTCCTCGTTTCCTCTATTTTGGTTTGATTTCTTTACAATCCTTTGTTTTTATTTTGAATTTTTACTATTTTATTTAGTTTTTCTTTTTGATTTTTTACTCAATCTAGGCTATTTTAGCTCTAGGTTCTTTAGAGATAGTTGCTTATGATTATGTTGTGGTGCTCTATGTCAAATTATATTGATTTCCGTGCAGGTACCAATTTTTGCATTTTTCAAAAATTAGCTGAATTCTCCTGAATTTTTGAAAAATCCTATTTTTAGCTAAATTATCTATTTTTCAGTGTTTTTACTTATGTCTACACCTGAGTCTCGCAGTGGCTCTTCATCTCAAGGACATAGAGTCAAATGCATAGTTCCTGCAGGCACTGGCCCTCGTGGTGGTGCTACCCCTACTTCTGTCGTTAGGACTTCCATTTTGAGTGAGAAAGTATTCTCTCACTCTCGCTTTGCGTGTCACTCCACTCTCCTCTTGATAGGACTTGAGGATGATGTTCTGTGTTTTTTGACTAATGTTGGTTGGTCAAATTTTGCTTTTCTTCCTAACTATTATATTCATTTTGTAGCTTTAAAGTTCCTACAGACCTTCTCTCTATATACTTCTTTTTCATGCACCTTCAGACTCTTTTGCAGGCCCTACTCTCTTTCTCCTGTAGAGTTTGATGAGAATTTTGGCTTCCATACTGATGGCATTGCCAATGCTAGATCTATAGTTTTTGATCACAACGACTTCTGGAGGGAGATCACACTCGATAATCCTTTCCATCCCTTGAGGCTTAAAGTCTCCTGTCTTAAGGCCCCCTTACTCTTTTACTGTCATAAACTCATCTCCTATTTGATATTTGGGAGATCTAAGTCTAATGATACTATTACTAGCCCTGATTTGATCTTTCTTTACTCCATGGTCACAAGTACACCGATCCAATCTGGCCATTGGTTTCAGACCTCATTTCATGAGGTTGCTTTCTAGAAACACCCTGGTAAGGCTATTCTATTTGACCCTCTTATCCATCATCTTTGCCAACACCTTTTTTGCTTTTCCTGCTTCTCCACCCACCCTTGGAACAAAAGGTCTAAATCTTGACTTATCATTCATCAAGCATTCCATGCTCCTTGAGCATGATTCTGATGGTGAGTTCCATACTCACTCTAAGTATATTACATGGTGTCTCGAGCATCTTCGATCATTAGGTCTTCCTAATGATACACTCACCCTATTTGGACATAGTGCAGTTATTGTCTATCAGCACATGTAGGTGCCACTTTCTGATGACACACCTGCAAAGTGGTTTGACCCTTTAGACCCTTCCACTAACGTATCATGCCAGGTGGCTCAGAGCCATAAATGACAGCATCACTTCCAGGGTTGATCTTCATCATCTATTATTGTTCCTGATCCCCCTGCTCCAGCTGCCACCTCCACTAATCCTGTTGTAGCTACTCCTTCTGTTGCTGATCTATTAGCTTAGCACTTTGCGACACTCACTACTACTTTAGCAGGGTTTGATCAACATTTTGATCAAGTTGATCAGCAGCTTACTCATCTCAGTCAGCAGACAGCTACTATTGATCAATGTCTCGATTAGCATGTTATTGAGTTTCATGAGTTTCATCTGTCTACATTTGAGGCTTTACATTCCATCAGTGTTATGATGATCCCTTCATTGTTCCTCCACAAAGTCCACCTCCTCGTCAGGACCTACAATGATCATTTTGATGTTATCAAAGGGGGAGATATTTTAGGATATTGGATATTATTATTTTCTTTATTATTGATTCTTACATTTGTTCTGATCAGTGTATTGTATTTAGTTCTTTATTATTATTTCTACTCTAATAAATTTATTGGATATCTTTGAGTTTATATAGCATATGAGGTTTATTCAGTTCACTATCTTATTTTGTCTATTTATATTATTGCTTATTATCATTTGCTCTAATTACAACTAAATTGAGTTATGCTCTGATCATATGATTCTATTCATGTTTTAATCATACAATTATATATATATATAGCTCTAATCATTTGATTCTATTTATTGCTCTGATCATATGTTATACTATTTGTTTACTCTGATTTCTATATTTTCTCCTTTCCTTTGTGCTTGATTAATTACTTATAATTGCATGAATTCTAAAATAAAAGGGGAGATTCTTAAAATTTTTAAAATCAAAATTTCATTTAAACATGTTTTGCAAATTGAACTTAAATTGATTGCCAACATAAAAAAGGGAGAGATTATTAGACCTAGGATTTTGATGTGTATGTCACGTGTGAGTCAATTTAAGTTATTTGCCTTTTTAATGAATATTTTCATAAGTGGTATAGGCATACCTGTGAGCACCGGTTTCTGTCGGAGCCCAGAGCGATGCTTCTAATGCTCACGGACCAAGGATCGCACTTGGAGCGAAAGCACAGTCTTCCTAAGGGGTTCCCTCGGGGAATGATACGGACTCGAAAGAGTCACAAGGGAGTCACTACCGGATGGTTCCGGATTGGTCCAACCGACCCATAGCATGAGTGCTAGTTAAACCCTTCATAGATTGGGTTCAGGTGGTGGAGACCTATTCTGAGTTTCCAAAATCAATTTTACCATTATAGTTGGGATTAATTATCCTAGGCAGGCAAGCATACGAGCGTAAATGTAAGAACACAGTGCCACATGTGATTTTAGCGTTGCAAGGTTGCACGTAGAATGGCATATAATGATATATGACATTTGGATGGCATGGCATATGCATGACATACGAAATAGCCAAAAAAAAGTAACACGGCATATGCATGACATGTGAGCATGAATGATATATCATATGCATGATATGGCAACTTAGTATGATATATAAGCATATAATCATAACAAATAGCACATATAACGTAATACGTTAGCGTTTTGGATCATTTTGGCATGTAGCGTATGCATAGCATATGTGTGGTGTATGAAGTGACATGGCATGGTATAATGAATGACATGTGAGATGATTCATGACATATCATGTGCATGACATGTAGAATGAATGGTATATCATATGCATGATATGTGAGATAATGTATGGCATGGCATGGCGAATGACATACCATATGCATGGCAAGTGAAATAATGCATGGCATATCATATGCATGATATGAGAGTGTATAACATACCACATGCATGACATGGAAAATGACATACCATATACATGGCATGTGAAATAATGTATGGCATATCATACGCATGATATGAGAGTGTATGGCGTACCATATGCATGGCATGGTAAATGACATACCATATGCATGGCAAGTAAAATGATGTATGACATGGCATAGTAGTGCGTATGTGAATGTGTATTCAACATAGTATATGTCGTGGCATATGGTAGGACATGCATTATGGCATACAACATGGCATAGTATATGACATAGCATGGCATATATATGTGCATGGTAAGTTGCGCATATTTTTGCATTGCATATATTAGCATATTGGCGTATTTATACATATAAGCATACAAAATATGGTATGTTATGACATGACATATGTATGGCATGGCATATACGTGTGTGATGTGTCATGTGACATGGCATATGACATGATGACATATATTTAGGCAAATATAAATCATTTACGAGCGAAAAATAATAATGGTCGGTGAAAGGGATCGAGGAAATTAGGGGATACACATGGGAAATAAAGGGGATTATTTCAAAACAAATAATAACCATATCCTATTACACAAATGTCCATGCATACATAATTTTTGGGGTGTTGAGTAACACCCCTTCCTCCTTGGGTACTATTCCTTCTTGGGTTCCATGAGCCAAAAATGCATGATGCGGATATGTAAAATAAATACATAAATTCATTAGTAGCAAATGAATTTAGGATTTATTTGACTAGTCCAATTCCATGTGAAAAGCATGAACCAAGAGTCAAAATCTAACAATTATTTGATAATAATTACATGAATTTATACGAGCCAGATCGTGTAAATTAATTTTTATAAAAATAATTTTAGGCAAAATTATTTTTATTTGATCATGGAAAACTAAATGGGAGGGTTAACACCACATCAAAATTATTGGAGATAGCCACTCGACCAATTTAAAATCCAATCCTTTCAAAAATCGCATTTATACGAGTAAAAATGGCTTTTTATCATAAAAATTAATTTTGAGGCCAAAATTAATTAAATGTAATTATTTTATGACATATCCAGAATATTTGAGCTACTGTAAAGCATCAAATACCACTGGATCTGTCAAAAATATAGTGAAATACGGTCCGAAATATGATTTTTCTAGAAAAATGTGAAATATGTGCGTCGTACATTAGGCTATGTGCGCCACACATAGACTATGTGTGGCGTACATAGCATGATATGTGGCATACATATTTTGCAAATCTTCAAGAAAATTAAATCTATCAGTACAGAAATGATCTACTGATTAAAATACACAAGTTTAATGAAGACAGTACCTCATTTTAAGCACAAATCGGCCTCCGATTTTGAAAACCAAACAATTAATTAAGCAATTAATTGGAATAATTAATTTTAAGGCTAAGATCAATTAAATCTGGATAATTTTTGATAGATCCAGAACCCCAAGCGCATGGAGAAGCTACTGAAGTCATTGGAAAATTCAGATCCGAAGTAGATCGGGCGAAAAACGGGATTTTCTGTGAAAATCAGGATCTATGTGCATCATGCATAGATCTATGTGTGCCACACATAGGCTGTGTGGTGTACATAATAGTATATGTGGCACACATAGTTTGAAAAATAGAAGTAAAATCAAGGATTTTTAAGCAAAAACCCTAGATCTAACCTTGATCTAGGCATATCGGACCTAAAAATGTTTTTTTGCTTCGTGGATTTGCATCCAACTCAAGCAAAATAATTTTAAGTTAAATTATTTTAGATCTGTGAAATATAAGGTAGATCCAGGGCACCCAAGGCATTAGAAGGCCTTAAATGTCACTGAAATAGCCAGATTGGGCAAAACTCTGATGAAAAATAGGAGAAAACGGCTTTTTCTTTGAAATCTGGGGCTTATATGCGTAGCATATAGGCCTATATGCACCACACATGTGCTACATGTGGTGCACAGAGGGAAAACGAAGAAAAATGGAAGAATTACCTTGTAGCAGGGGCTTTTCTTCCTTGATCTTGCTTCCTTACGTGTTTAGGGAGCCTAACTAAAGCCAATTTAGCTCTAAATCTTAAGGATTTAATTAATTAAGTGTTTAATTCATTTTTTGGAGAATTTTGGCAGAGGTTTGGCTGCTTTCAAAGTAAATTCGGGATCCTTATGATAGACCCCAAGCTCTATATTTATAGAGCAATTTTTGAGCATGGCAATGTTGTAATTTTTGGCCCGAATTTGAAAAATTCAAAGGCTATGTGCATAGCACATAGCCTATATGCTGCACATATAGTACTATATGCATAGCATATAGTTTTAGACCCATTGCATGGGGCCTACTGTGGCCACATCGGGACATGCGCCCCATGCCTTATAAGCGTCATTTCCCATGCTAAGTCATTGTGTACTATAGCTCACATCCCGTTTGGTCCGGAGAAGGCTCCCGACCAAACGTCTTGTCTATGCAACATGCAATGCGCATAGGGCTATACGCACCGCATATAGCTATGTGCTTCACCCTGTATGAGTGAAATGGGATGCGTGCCATATGCCTAAGAAGATGCAAATGACATTTTGAGTCACTTTGCAGTTTTAAGGTTTGCCAAATTCGACTCTGAATGACGAGTTTCCACTAATGGGCTCGTTCTAGGGCCTGCGACACTATTCTGGCCCAAAATGGCATTCGGCGTGCTAAAAAGCTATGCCTCATGTAGGCACCAAACAAAATGTGTTTTGTGTACACAGAACATTCAAAATAGGCTAAGTCGGGTGGTGGGCCCCACTAGTGCCTCGGTGGGCCCCATTGTATAGTGGCCCAAAAGGTGGCAAGTAGCATGCCAAGCACTCTGCCTTGCGTAAAGCAGCAAGTGGGATGTCTTTTGTGCATACAGAACACTCAAAATGGATTATAATGGGTAGCAGGCCCCACTAATGATTGGTGGGCCCCAAAGTGCGGCAGGCCTAGAATATGGCATTCGGGATGCCACATGATGTGCCTTGTGTAAAGCAGCTGTGAAATGTATTCTGTAAGTATAAAATACACAGAATAGGCCAATAGGGGCAGTGGACCCCACTAGTGCCTGGTGGGTCCCGCAGCACGGTGGTCCTGGAATGTGGCATTTGGCATGCCAAGTGCTGTTTAGTGAGTATAAGGCATTCTGTGTGTACATAATGCACAGAATAATTCTATAGAGGTAGTGGGCTCCACCTGTGCACTATTTCAGGTGAATAATGCCAAAAACCCAAAATGCCATATTTTGAATTCTGTAAGCCTTGCCTCGCGTAGGCAGGAATAAAGTGTGCTCTGTATGCACAACACACTCAGAATAGGCTAATGAGGGTGGCAGGTCCCGCTAGACGCCATGGTGGGCCCCACCAACCAAGATGTGTCCTGTGCATCGGAATGCACAGGAGAAGCCACGGAGGCATGTGTGCATAATCGGGGTCGATATCGAGGACTGATACCGAGTTGAATCAACAGAAACCCGATATTGCATGAGTGTGAAAAGTCAGGGTCAACATTACCTATTTTGGTACGAGCGTACCAAATTGCTTTGAAGTGTGGTACGGGCATACGGCTGACCGTACCAAGTAAGCCTTGTTTCCATGAGTTTAGTACGGGCATACCATTGGTTGGTACAAGCATACCATTGGTTGGTATTGTCACACCCAGTCCATACCTGGAGTAACATGCTCCCGTAGCATGAGTATCAATCTCCCATAAAAAAAATTACTACTCATACTACAAAGGATACATCATCTATATGACCTATTCTAATTCGTATGGGTACACATTCCTGTATTCAGTGGTGATTCGGAATGCAGTGTGGCATCTGTTAATATTACTTATCATAACCTGGATATTCATTCATTCGTTTATACAATTTAGATTGGCAAACATCTCAGTTTATTATATATATATGATCAAAGTCATACATTAGAGTTCCTAACAATTTACATAATTACAATACTAGTTACAAGTATCACCACCAAAAATACAGTAACAACTACTGCCTCTATGATCAATGGAACTACAATAACAAACTAATGGGGGTATGCCTCAAAAGTGTAATACCACTTTAAGAATGAGAGGTTCTTTGCTGACGCTGACGGTCGCTCCTTAGGTCGCTCTCCCAAAGGCTCAGTACCTATGTTCATCAAATGATAAACGCTGAGCATAAACTCAATGGTGCTAGTGAAACATATAATTACAATCAAGCCAATGGCATTAAACATCATTTCATTGCATTATCAATTCAACAGTCATTCAGCAATCATTTGAAATCAATAACATAATCATAATACATCATCATCCTATAAGAACCATAAAGAATACATTGCCTTTAACAACATATGAAATGAGAATGCCTTCATGCCATGCATTCTCCCTCATTCCCTCTTCTTTTCCTGTATAGATATGAATATATCCTTTCCCTATTGGGTCCCTGTAGGTACCGGTACTCATCTCCCGAAGGAGGGCATTTAACTTTGTAGTTTAGTGAACCCATCATTTTGTTTAAAACTGTAGGTCACGAGACTCATCTCACATAGGGAGGATATTAAACTGTATGATTCCTTAAAGGAGTCCATCATTTGTATGACCTAGTAGGTTTAGAGCATATAGCTCTATAACATATAACATCTCTCTCTTCCATTTTCTTTTCCCCCTTATACTTCTTGATGCATGCTAGGATTATGCATATATGATTCACGACATTGAAAGACCCCATATACGTGTACCACTCTCATCATAAGCAGGCATAAGATATATCCAATCATTGGGATAAGACACATCATTCCCCGGGACCTTGTTTAGGTCTAAGACAAGAAAAGAAATAAACAACATAACTAGCATAGACTAGCACAAACTAGCACAAACTTGAAACAATAATACTTCTAGCGTACGCTTGTAGTCCCATTACTATGATCACAATCTCTGTCTTCTAGCTCTCATAACTTTTAGGCACTTAGGAACCCCAACTCTGTTATTTTTAAGGGTTTAAGGAAGATAAAAATGAAAGAAAAGTAAGGAAAATCTTTGTTCTTATCCATTGAAAAGTCAAACTTAAGTCACATACAGCCATACCACATTCAGTACGCCATACCAAACTAAAACTTCTGATAAGCTAGATTCCTGTAAGGATTGGTATGCCCGCACCCCCATTTGGTACGCCCCGTACTATCACATTCTTCCTGACAAACCTATTTTCTTGTGAGCACTGGTACGGCCGGACAACCCTTTAGTACACCCGTATGGTCTGTAAAAGCCTAATGCCACTAATTTCTCATGCCTAGTACGCCTGTACGGTGACTCGTATGCCAGTTCCATAACCAACCTATAAGCCATAACCCATTCTAAGATCATTCTCAAGGTACCTAAACCCACAACTCAATCATGAACACTTCTAAAACATCAATAACATCAAACTTCTTCTTTTCCTACCTATCATCTGATCGCATACATTCACCTCCACTTCCCATTCTAATATGCATACATCATACACATATATTCATATATGCATGCATAATCAATACAATCAAGTATCCAACATCATACCATAACCATCAATCACATAAACATACATTGTCGCACCCTATTTTTGATCGGTCGGATTGATTGGGATGAGTCGAGCCTATCTCTTTGTCGTTTTGCCCTCATGGGCATCTTGATTCATCTTGGTGCAGTTCAGGATTTGATTTAGGGTTGCATTTAGTGTTTTTGTCATTTTTTTGAGCCTCATAC
>CANYBF010217540.1:0-11467 GCA_948192965.1 Dalechampia spathulata | reverse complement strand
TGGTGAAGCGAGGTGACTTTTCCCAAAAGATACGGCTGTCACGACTCGTGCATTGCTCTTCACGAGTCGTGCTATATTTTCATGACAGCTTTTCCTTTGATAATTCTATGTCACGACTCGTGCTCGATCATCACGAGTCGTGTTCCTTATGTCTGAACTTGCTGTAACTACTCGTGACTTTCTTCACGAGTCGAGCTCTTTCTTTTGTCTTCTTCGAATACCTTCTGTAGCGACTCGTGATCATCTTCACGAGTCGTGCTCTTCCCTTCATTTCTTCAGATTCTTTCTGTAATGACTCGTGATGTTATTCCCGAGTCGTGCTCTTCAGTTTAGCTTCTTTTCTTCTCTCTTTCTTTCTATAACGACTCGTGCTCCATGCTTTACAAGTCGTTCTTCACTTTCTTCCTCTGAGATCTTTGTGTAACGACTCGCGCTCTGCTTTACACGAGTTGTGATTTACACTTAGCTCACCATTTCTCTCATACTTAGCCGATTTTACCTGATTTTCCTGCAAATACTTACAAATAATCCTCAAAAGTATATTTGGGGACTTCTTCAAAACAATATTAGATAAAACCATAAAACATACATAATATTAAATAAAATTTAAAAGAAACTTAAGCTAAACACATAAATAACAAAATATTTAGACTAATATAGACAACAAAATAGCAAGTGATCATGTATAGCCCCAAAATGATTTGGGTAATTCTACAAGGCTCATCATGGATCGAACCATATCTAATAAAGTTCAATTCCTCCTTTCTGATACACCATTATATTGAGGTGTATGAGAAGGTGCCCATTGAGATAAAATCCCATTCTCTCGGAGATGTTCAAGAAACTCTTGGCTTAAGTATTCACCACCTCGATTGGAATGAAGTGTTTTGATAGTCTTACCAAGTTGTTTCTCTACTTCATTTTTAAATTCTTTAAACTTCTCAAAAGCTTCAGATTTGTACTTCACTAAGTACAAACATCCATATTTGGATTAGTCATTTATGAATGTAATGAAGTAGGTGTATCTACCTCTGGCATGAATGGATATAGGACCACATACATCTGAATGTATGAGTTTTAGTACCTCTTTAGCTCTTTCACCTTTTCCTTTAAAAGCCAATTTTATCATCTTCCCTAATAAACAAGATTCACATGTTTCATATAATTCAAAATCAAATGAACCCAAGTTGCCTAGTTTGTCCAATTTAGACATGCGAGTATTATTTATATGGCCAAGATGATAATGCCATGGAAAGAGTGGATTCAAATTATCAATTTTAATTCTTCTAGTTTGAATATTGCAAATGAAGTCTATATTATTCAGTATATAAATTTCATTCTCAACATTTGTCAAACAGTAAAACATACCATATTTAAACATTGAACAACCATTATTACCCATGGAAAAATTGAATCCTTGTTCAACAAGACAAGATACTGAAATACGGCTCTTATGTAAACTTGGAACAAAATAGCAATTATTAAGTTCTAATTTCAAACCAGACGCTAAGTGCCAAATATATGTTCCTACTTCTAATACAACAGCTCATGCTCCATTAGCAACCCTAATATCTATATCATTCCTACTTAGCCTCCTCCTACTGACCAGCCCCTGTAAATTATAACAAATGTGAGCTACACAGCCAGTATCCAATACCCAACTCTTGTTATTAGAAACAGCATTAGAGTTAACCTCAATCACAAAAATACCTAAAGAAGATGCACGGTTCTTCTTTACTAGCTTTAGGTATTCCTTGCAGTTTCTCTTCCAATGCCCATCCTTATTACAATGGAAGTAAATACGCTTAGAGGGTTTCTCTGCAACTTTCTTACCCACACCTCCTTTGGTCTTTAGGGCTGGCTTCTTGCCCTTCTTCTTGGTTGTGTCCTTCTTCTTGGTAGGCCTAGAAGAGCTAACTACTAGTGCTACTTTAGCACTCTTCTTATTAGCATCTTGAGCATATTTTAATGAATTGATAAGCTCAAGAATGGTAGTTTCTCCCTTATTCATTTGATAATTGAGCATAAATTATGCATAGCTATCAGGTAATGACTGCAAAATAAGGTCAATAGCTAACTCTTATTTTAGTCTAAAAATAAAACCCTCTAGCCTTTGTATATAGCCATGCATCTTAATGCTAAGAAGGACTACTAATAACCCCTCTTCCATCTTGCACCTAAAGAGTGCCTTTGAGAGTTCAAATCTCTCAATCCTTGCTTTTTCCTTAAAAAAGCATTTTGAGATAAGTAGCCATAGTACGAGAGTTCACAGTCTCGTACTACTTCTGGAGGTCATTCTCCATAACTCCTAACATAATGTTGCTAGCCATCTCATCCTCTTGCTTAAACTTATTATAAGCATCTTTGAATTCTTTGGAGGAGTTTTTATAGGTGTGTGTAGATAACCTTGATCTAGTACATGAACTATCTATTCACCTTTCAAAACTATTTTGATTTGGCGAATCCAATCAATGTAGTTGGATCCATTGAGTTTATGTTCAAGAATTCCACGAAGATCAACTTTTCTTGACGTTTTTCAAAAAATCTAGAGAAAAAGAAGAAATAGTGTGTCATTAAAAAACATCATGTATTCAAAAATATAATAAGGTCTTTTATTAGTTTTTAAATCCAACCCATTTTTAAAACTTGAATATACCCCATGTTAAACAGGCTTGAGTATGCTTAACAACCTAAATGACAAGAAGCTCTCCACCTTTATCCTAGAAAATGAAAGGCCTTAGATTCCTTTAAGGGATTTATTTTCTTTTATGTCATAAAAAACATTTAAGGTGGGTATGTGCAATTATTAATTCAATCTCATTGGATTAGTAAATAAACTAGTTTAAAAAAAAGCTAGATTAATTCAATTTCATTGAATTAGTTTAAAGTGAATTAAGGTAAGATTAATTAAATGTTGAATTAATATAAAAACTAATGAAAAGACTGATTTGAATAGGATTGGAAATTAATTTTGAAAGTCAATTTGAATTTCAAAAGCTAAATGAGATTAAAAATTCAAGTTTGATTCTACTAAAATTAATCAATTAAGCTAGAAAAATCTTTTAGGATTTGAAAAATCATATTCAATGTTGAAACTAAAATTAAAAAATGAGATTTGACAATTCAAATTCAAAAGCCTAGTTTGATTCAAATTAACAAAATAATAAAGTTTAAAATTGAAAATCCAATTTAAATTTGAAAATTAGTATCAAGTCTAAATATATTTTATCTTAACAAATTATCTAGAAAATCAAATTTTGAATTAGGATCAAAAACATGAATTTGAATTGTTTCAAAAGAAAAATGGATCAAACATAAGAAAAATGAAACACTTGCATACAACAGTCATCTACCATGAAGAATGATAAGAATGCAAAAAATAAAATCATACACCCTTAGGCATACATATATGGTTTCATTATGCTTTTTTAAGTTATAAATTACATCAAGGAGAAAATTAATTACATAGTAAATATAAAACATGAAATAAAAAATGAGTAAATCATGAAAAAAATAATTAAAAATCATGGAAAAATAGGAAATGGCCTAGCAAATATAGATCTAAATTTTCATCATAATTTGAATACAATAATGCCTTAGAACTAATTGAACCAACTTTAGAGGACTATGAACTAGCACCAAGGGTACATGTACTAGTGCCAAGCAGCAGATAAGGAATTTTAAGATGTTTTAACTAGACATTCCTTAGAGATGCTATGGTTGTATCATAACTAGACATTCCTTAGAGATACTATGGTTTTATCTTGAATCTTTTTGAATTTTTAACAATATTATCACCTTCAAATTATGTTATTTTTATCCAGAACTCATGTAAAAATAAGGAAAAAAGCAAAATACAAATTATAAATAAAAAATATCAAAAAATATTATGAACTATGGTGAATGTAAAGAAAGTATTTGAAAAAAAACTAATTACTATCAAATAAATGCAAACCTTCATTATTTAGCTGTTGATTATTGCTTGAACTCGAGAACTTCAGAGTTCTTGATCATTCTTGAAGAAAAATTAAAGGTTTTTTTTATAAGGATTGAAGAAAACCAAGAGTTTATGAATTTATAGTTTTAGTATATGAATATGATAGCTTTCTAAATGATTATGATATCCTTAAAACAATTACACGATATGATATTTAATAAACCTTAGTAGATTATTAGATCCAAGCTTGGGCTAAAGCCTAAGTCAATCTACCTAAGCCTAGTCTAGTTTAGAACTTGGCTTGTCCTACTAAATCCTAGTCTAATCTTATCTTATTAAAGGATTTTTAAGCATTCTAAGCCACTAAGGTGTCTAATTAGGGTATTATTAAACTATTGGAATCAAAAGTTTGAACCCTACACATTGTTAAAGTTAAAACCCTAAAATTTCACTACAATAAAATATCAGGTTAGGAAAAGTCTAATCTTTGACCTTAGCAAAATGACTTTACTTGAGTGAAATTGCACATAGTTAAATGTTAAGTTACTATATAACCATCATGGTGTAGACCCTGACTTTTCACCTGTATGCTATAACTTCAAGTTTTCTTCGATTTAGCTTAGTATAGGTCCATGATATCGATCCTGATTTATATACATGCATTTTAGCCTCCCACAAGTGCTCAAGACATGTAGAGCACATTACATTTTACTTGTGGAAAGAGAAGAACATAACATGTATTTTCTGATATATGGAGCATATAGTGTTACATGTTGCGCATGTTCAAAAAATATATGCATGGTGCATAGCCTTCTCCCATGCAAATTTAATATGCTCCATATGTCACCATGCATTTATGTTCCAAATGATGCTTGTTTGACATATGGTGCACATCCTAATGCACTCATATTGGGGGGGCACACATAAATTGTTTTGGTTACATGCTAGGTATATACTGCTATATGCTACACATATAGCCTTTCTTTAGAGTATATGTTGCATATATCCTTTACATTTTTCTAGAATCTCACATTATTTGCTTACTTTTAGCAACCCATAACCCTTACTTATAAATATGAGTCATATATTTATGGGAAAAATGTTAAAAAATTAATTATTTACACCCAAACTCTACCAAATTGAATTCTCATTTAATTATTTTGTTATTTAGGATTAGAGACTAATTAATCCTTCTTTAAATCCTTAATCATGTTTTGGAATCAAGTTTCAAAAGCTAATAACTTGGTGAATATGCAATGCTTATTCTTCTTCTCATTTTCTCTTGATTTCATCATGGGTTTATGACTTTTGGCTTTGTTTTTCATTGATTGGATTCACTCATGAATGTAATAGTAGCATTCATAGCTTATTTATAGCTTGAATGATCTATGACAGTCACATATTTGCTGAGATTCATGATTTGATTTGTGTTTTTACTTAAAAATGCATTTTTTTGTTATTTTTGCATGCTATGAGTTATGCACAACCCTCTATGTGTATCATATATGGTCTATATGATGTGCACATCATACTATGTTTGGCATACATAGCTGCCAAATTTCCCAGATTTTCATGATTTCTCATTAATTTCAGTTGTTTTTTATTCTAATCAAAGTTTTCAGTAGCATTAATGGTTTCACAGTAATTCTAATAACTTGAATTTATCATACATTGATATGACATGATTAATTTTGGCTTCAAAATTAAATTTCAAGTTAAATGCTTATTTAATTTGTTAATTCATTACTATTAATGGCATTGGCTTAAGTTGGATGTGTTTACTATCTCTAATTGACATTTGAATGATGTTAGAGTCCTTCAATTCATTGTCCTATGATCAAATTTGTATTGATTTCGCTATTAAATCATTATTGTACCTTATTTTCTCAATTAATGTCATTTTAATTATGATTTAATTACTCTTGACATGATTAATTTAATTGGATATTGATTTTTTTCTAAGTGATGCTACATACGATCTTAGAAAATTTTTATTATGCTATTAATTAATTTTATCTAATATTGATTATTTTACATGATTTTCATGACCTGGCTCATGTTTATTATTGCATTTTTATTATTGTTGCCACTACATTCATTGGACTTTGGCCCTTGATTCATGCTTCCACTTGGCATTGAATTGGTCAATCTAGTCCCAAATGTTGTTTATTGCTTAATGATTATTTGTCTATTTTTCATTTTTTATTCATGCATTTTTGGCTCGTGCTGCCCAAGGCATTTTCCCAAGTGGAGGATATGTTGCTTAACATCTCAGATTTTATTATCATTGAAGACCCTTTCTAATAGAATAGGCTTTTATTCCCCTTTTTGTTGTATGATTTAGCCTTAATTCTTTCTATATCCTTTATCTTCCTTAATCCTTTTCTCCATACCGTTATTAATTTTTCATTCATGATGCTATGCTTGATTTATCATTACTATATGATGTATGTTATGCCATGTCATCTCACATGCTATGCCTATGTTATGTCATCTCTCGTAGGTCATGTCTATGCCATGTCATCTTTTACATGTCATGCTAATGTCATGTCATTTCATATGTCATGCCTATATCATGTCATCTTTTACATATCATGTCTATGCCATGTCATCTTTCACGTCATGCCTATGCCTTGTCATTTCTCACATGTCATGCTTATGTCATATTATCTTATATGTCATGCCTATGCCATATCATTTCACATATCATGCCTATGTCATGTCATCTCACATGTCATGCCTATATCATATCATCTCACATGTCATGCCTATGCCATGTCATTTCTCACATGTCATATCTATGTCATCTCATTTCACATGTCATGCCTATGCCATATTATATCATATGTCATGTCTATGACATATCATCTTTTACATATCATGCCTATGTAATGTTATCTTTCATATGTCATGCCTAGGCCATGTCATGCCTATGCAATATCATTTCATATGTCATGTCATTCCATGTCATCTCACATGTCATGCTTATCATGTCATCTCACATGTTATGCCTATGCCATGTCATGCCTATGCTATGCCATGTCTATACCATATCATTTCACATGTCATGTCATGCCATGCCATCTCACATGTCATGCTTATCATGTCATCTCACATGTCATGCCTATGTCATGTCATCTTACATGTTATGCCTATGCCATCTCATTTCACATGTCATGCCTATGCCATCTCATTTCATATGTCATGCTTATGATATGTCATCTTTTACATGTCATGTCTATGTAATGTCATCTTTTACATATTATGCCTATGTAATGTCATCTTTCATATGTCATGCCTATGCCATGTCATTTCATATGTTATATCATGTGTATGCCATGTCATCTTCCACATGCCATGCTTATGCCATATCACATGCCATGCTTATCTCATATTTCATTCACCATAAGGGTCATATCATGATGTTATGCCATAATCACCATGTCACATTTGCAATGTTATATCTGCTATGATTGTTGTCATACTATACTGTGTTGTGTGCTTATATTATGCTTGTGAATGCTCACCTGCCTAGGATAATTAACTGAACTAAAATGGTAAAATCAAACTTGAAACTCTGAGGGAATAGATCTTCAACACCTAAATCCATCTCTAAAGGGTTTGACTTAGCACTCATGCTATGGGTCGGTTGAACCAAATTTGAAACCATCCAATGGTGACTCCATCTTATGACTCTTTTGAGTCTATCTTATTCCTCAAGGCAGACCCTCAAGAAGATTACATTTTCACTCCAATTAGGCCTCAATCTATGTATCGCAAGCCTTGCTCTAGGTTACAGTGAAAGCCTTGACCATAATGGCGACTCCATTAGGGACCTATGGTAAAAGTGTGAAGGCATTGAAATCTTAAAGTTTATATTGATTTTCCCATTCTAGTTAGGTTAATTGCATCATATATCATGTACATAGTTTGCATCTACACATAACCATTTATCCCATATCAAACTAGTGATTGTGGGTGAGTGAGTACCTTGGACTCCATTTCACTCCTTGGGAAAATAAATATGCCTTCACCACTCACTACCTTGTACTAAGGGTTGTCAATGATTCTTGATGGATAGACGCTAGGTATAGTCCTATATCAATGATTCCATTTAGTTGGATGGGTTATGGACAATGTGGTGGGGGACCTTAGCCTATTTTTACCAGACTAAAGCACATGTAGCTAACCATAGCAACATTTCAAAACTAAGACCCTTTATTTGCATACTATATGAATCTATGCCCTATCATGTCAGTGGATTTGCCTAAATATGGCTTATTTTACCATCTCATATTGCTCTACTAAGAGTCAGAATCCTTTCATGGTTTTGTGTTTATTGGATAACCTCATTCCTATTCAATTGGCATTCTCTTATCATAGTAATATGATCATGTCATCTTGCTCTACTAAGAGTCAAAATCCTTTTATGATTTTTTGTATTGGTTGCATAACCTCATGGTTATTCGATTATGTTAGTATATACTCTAGAGCATTATGTTTCATTGTAATTTGATATTGAACCATTTATCAATAAGAGGCATTATTCATTATTTAGTTTACTCAATAAGTTATTAACTAAATAAAGAATTCTAAGATATTGGAACAGTACAAAGGAATTCATAAAGTAGTTTATGAAATGAGATTCTTAGTATATGCAAATGTTCAATATCTAAATTATCCCTGATCAATGTATTAATAAGAATGGATATTATTAATGCGGTTAAGATCAGCACATGTTATACTTCCTTAAGGGATGATTCTCATGCATCATGACAAGAGTTGTCTAAAGTGAACATGTGAATGAGTAGTGGAGGACTGACTCATTAGAGGCCTTACCAATAAGATTTCATATGGATAATTGATCTATGTCTGTGAAACATATCTCACTCATATCAGTAGTGCAAGTATCCTTAAGACTTGAGATCATAAGGTTATCTTAATTATGGATCATTATGTTTTTAACTCCTATGTTTTATTCCTCTATAAGAGGCATTCATAACTTGGAGGTTTGATATAGTGTGAAGTAGTTGAAGTTATTTGTTTATTAATAAAGGATTCACCACCCCAGATTAAATGTAGTGGTTTTATCTCATTGATTCATGTAATATTCTTTATTCAGGAATCTCTGGCCAGTGTATGATGCCTATTGATGAATGAGTTTCATAAGGGCATTTTAGGAATAAAGATTATAGTACATGAAACATCAAATTTATAGCATGATCAACACACTTGAACAAGCATTGAGTTGACATTAATGCATACTCAAACCTAAATGAGATAATGGATGGTGAAAGGAGTTTATTGCATGGAATCTAATGTAGAAGGGTTATAGTCAAACTAATGATCTCTTTGCATTTAGGTAGTCATGATGTATGACTAGACACTGCTCATGATTTACATATGATGTTATTAAATGAAGTTTAATAATATCTTCATATGTTGCAAACATGTTAAGAACCCAAAAGGTCGCACATTAAAAGTAAGGAAATGATAATCATGAATGGATATTGGTAAAATAATGTTTTATGGTTGTAAGATAACCTGGATTTTTTAGGTTTATTAGAAATAACATGAAAAGAGCTTCAATTTGATACCAAAATCACTAAAATCTGATAAGTAGAACTCAAGATCCTAGTGCTTTAAGATGATATGTTTTACATGCATGGTATATACGGGTTTTTGACAGAATTAATTGACTCAATGGTCAAAACGTGAATGTCATATAACTTATTCATGTATGATGAATTAAATTAAAGTGCACATGATTGTCATGTGCTTTTGGAAGGAAATTTAAGTCAGTCACATG
This sequence comes from Dalechampia spathulata, assembly GCA_948192965.1. Taxonomy (NCBI): domain Eukaryota; kingdom Viridiplantae; phylum Streptophyta; class Magnoliopsida; order Malpighiales; family Euphorbiaceae; genus Dalechampia; species Dalechampia spathulata. The sequence continues at coordinate 1,721 of CANYBF010217540.1, read as the reverse complement.
CAAATCACATGCCAGAAGCATGTGACATGCACATGACTTGACTTAACATAACCTAAACCTAATTAGGGTTATATCATTATGTTTTGGTGAAAACATATTGAGTGACAGAAGCAAATTTTAGCTGCCTCTCTTCTCCTTCTGGTTTCTAAGTATTTCAAAGCTTAAGAACAAGAAAAGATATTCAGTTTTGATAGAATAATAAGTAGAAAACTGAATTCAATCATCTTTCTTCATCCATTCTGTTTTATGTTTTGTTTTACTAGTCTCTAAAAAAAACTAGTAATTTGATTACTAATCATTTTCTTAACTTATGTAGATAGTTTAGAGATCCTCTATCCTTAAGGATTGAAAATTTTGCTACAACTTTTTAGAAGGACAAAGAAAGAAGGAAATCGGCTTAAAGTAAGTTTTTCAATCTTCTTTGTATAATCTTCTATGTATGTTATGTTTTCTATGTATAGAATTGCTAGATCCATTGTAAAATGTGTATTTAAAAAGTTTTAAATTATATCTTCCACTGCTAAACATGTTTTTATAAACCAACAGATTAGTATTATCTTATTATAGCAATATCATCATGCCAAAATGCTATTGGATTTTCACCGTAATCCTTTATATGATCAAATAATGATCATCCTTTTGCTTGTCCCATATGCTAAGAGTATCACACCTCAAGCTCCCAGTGTAACTCCAGGCTAATGTCTTACCTAGGAGTGTTGTTATATGCTACATGTTCACTAGCCTTTTTTGCATTTTCTATCCAATACACATACATGCATACCCATGCATGATTTTCACTTAGTGCTTTCTTTTGTAGCCATAATGTTGGTTGTTTCCTAGCATAGGTCATGCATACATCCTATATGTCACATCACGTGCATCACATGCAATCGCATATAAATACATATGCATCCATGCTAACTTTCTCTCTCATATGTGGACCATGTCAAACTCACAGCCTGTTAAGAATGTTACTTCTCCATTTGACACTTTCTGCTTTATGTTGGATGATACCTTACTCATTGCCATTCAGTAGCTCATAGATTATTCCATGGCCAAGATTTTATCCAATGACTTCAAGAGTCACTTACAACAGTAGATTTAGGAAGCTATGGATCCTGGATATTTCATCACCCCGCTAGCTCTTATTAAGGATAAGGGGAAAGTAGTCAATCTGTATGATGTTAAGACAGATGATGAGGTTTTGGTTCACATGCATAATCTCCGTAAGCCTGATGTCACGTCTTCTGGCTGCGTAACATGCTCCCGTCAAATGATTACCAATTCCCATTAAGAAAATTAATAATCATCCAACAAGGGATTCCATACATTCTTAATTAGTGTGGAAAATTTTTTTTTTAATAACAAATTTATATCATTTAGATCCCTGGGTTTATAAACATTCCTTATTTCATACAAACCATATTTAGCATCATATTTAGTCACCCATTATTGCAAGTTTATAATATATCCATGTTTGATGTACTGCCAAAGTACTTATTTAAAAACTTGCACGATTATAATCTTTAAGAAGTCCATAAGATAAATTACCACACGGAAGTATATGGTCTTGCTACTGCCACTAAAGTTTCTCTTCCGCGGCTTTACTAGTTCCTGCGTTTATCAATGGACAAACGCTGAGTATAAAACTCAGTGGTGCTAGTTATAACATTTAATACACTCCAACAAAATATATGATTTAAACAAATTAATTATGTCAT
>CANYBF010217536.1:0-11108 GCA_948192965.1 Dalechampia spathulata | reverse complement strand
TGGCATGTATAGTAGAATGTGCTTGCGTCATGTGGCATGGCATGTGAAATGTTGTATTATATGCATGACATGGTATAATGTATGGCATACCATATGCATGGCATGTGAGAATGATGACATACTATATGCATAGCATGTGAAATGAATGACATACCGTATGCATGGTATGTGAGATGAATGACATAGCACACGTATGACATGGCATAGTGATATGTATGTGAATGTGTATTCAACATAGTATATGTATGGCATATGGTATGATATACGTTATGGCATACGTCATGGCATACGTCATGGCATATGTCATGGCATAGTATATGACATGGCATGACATATATGTATGCATGATAAGGCGTATCGATTAATTGAGTGTATTGGATTGCGTATTGACATGTTTACATATTTACGTATTTATACGTATATGCATACGAAATACATTATGTTATGGCATACAGTATATGCATGGCATGCATAGTAGTGTGTGCATGTGTCATGTGACATGACATGTGACATGATGACATAGTATATTTAAGCAAATATACGAATAAAAATAAAGGCCAGTGAAAGGGATCGAGAAAATTAGGGGATACACGCGAGATAGGGGGATTAATTATTACAGACCAATAATAAATCCTATCATATTACATAAATATCCTCGCATACATATTTTGGGACGTTAAGTAATGTCCCCTCCTTCCCGGACATTATTCTCCTCGGTTTTGCACGATCCAAATTGCACGATGGATTAATATGCAAAATAAACAAATAAATTCATTAGTAGCAAATGACTTTTGCATTTATTTGACTAGTCCAATACCATTTAAAAGTACGAACCAAGAGTCAAAATCTAGCAATTATTAGGCAATAATTGAAAGAATAAACACGAGCCGGATCGTGAAAATTCATTTTAATAAAAATAATTTTAGGCAAAATTATTTATTTGATCATGGAAAAATTAATTAGAAGGACTATTATCACACAAAAATTACTGGAGATAGCCCTACGACCAATTAATTCCAATCCTTTCAAAAATCACATTTATACGAACAAAAATTGCATTTTATCGTAAAAATTAATTTTGAGGCCAAAATTAATTAAATGGAATTATTTTATGACTTTTACAGGATACTTGAGCCACTGTAAAGCATCAAATACCACTGGATACGTCAAAAATATAGCAAAATATGGTCCAAAATATAGTTTTTCTGAAAAAATGCAAGGGATGTGCGCCGTGCATCAGGTGATGTGTGCCACACATAGACTGTGTGTGGTGCACATCTCATGATGTGTGGCGCACATCAGAGGCCAATCTGCAAGAAAATTAAATCTGTCAGTACAGAAATGATCTACAGACAAAATATATGCAACTTTAATGAAGACAGTACCTCATTTTGAGCACGAATCGGCCTCCGATTTAGCAAACCAAACAATTAATTAAGAAATTAATTGAAATAAATGATTTTAAAGCCAAAATCAAGTATATCTGGACAATATTTGACAGATCCAGAACCTCAATTGCATGGAAAAGCCACTAGAGTTACCGGAAAAATCAGATCAGAAAGCGGTTCGGGCGAAAACTGAGTTTTTCTGTGAAAACCGAGACCTATGTGTGCTACACATAGGCCAATGTGTGCTACACATAGGCTGTGTGTGGTGCACATGGGCATATGTGTGGCGCATATGGCAAAGAAAACAGAAGGGAAATCAAAAATTTTTCAGCAGAAACCCTAGATCCGACCCCAATCTAGGTAGATCGGACTCGAAAATGAGTTTTTGCTTCGTGGATTTGCATCCAAATCAAGAAAAATAATTTTAAAGTTAAAATTATCTTAGATCCAGCAAGTATTTGGCAGATCCAGGACATTTAAGGCATGAGAAGGCTCTAAACATCACTGAAATAGCCAGATTGGGCGAAAAATCGAGTGAAAATGGGAGAAAAATAGCATTTTCTGGAAATTTTTAGGGTGATGTGCACAGCACATGACCCCATGTGTGCCACACATGGGCTGTGTGTGGCTCACATGAGGTGATGTCCGTAGCACATCCCTCACAGAATAGTGACAATCAAGAAAATTGAAGAAAAGAGGGAAATTTACGTTATTCCAGCAGCTTTTCTTCCTTGATCTAGCTTCCTTCCGTGCTTAGGGAGCCTAACTAAGCCAATTTTGTCTCTAAATCCTAAGGATTTAATTAATTAAGTGTTTAATTAATTTTGGAGGAATTTTAGCAGAGTTTTAGGTTGCTTCTAGAGCAAATTCGGAGTCCATTTTACAGACCCCAAGCTCTATATTTATAGAGCAATTTTTGGGCGTGGCAATTTTATAATTTTTGCCCGGATTTAAAAAATTCAAAGGCAACATGCACCACACATCATGTGATGTGCGCCACACATTGTCAATGTGCTGCGCACATCAGGTGATGTTCACCGTACATCACCTTTTGAGCCATCGCGTGGGGCCCATTGTGGTTGCTTCGGGACGTGCACCCCGAGCCTATAAGCATTATTAGACGTGAGGAATAACTTTGTAGAACAAAGTTTTTCCAAATTCGGTCCCGAGAAGGCTCCCGACCAAATGTCTTTTACTATGCAACGTGCGGTACACATAGGGCGATGTGCATTCCACATTGCATTTTGACCCTATGCGCGTCGGCTCGTACGGGCAAAATCGGATGTGTGCCATATGTCAACTGAAGTGAAATTGACATTTTGAGAAACTTTGCAGTTATAAGTTTTCTCAAATTCGACCTCGAACACTGAGTTTCGGCTAATGGGCCCATTTTAGGGTATGCGACCCTATTTCGGCCCAAATGGCATTCGGTGTGCCAGAAGGTCGTATTTCGCATAGGCATCAGAGGAAATTGTTTTGTATGCACAGAACACTCGAAATGGGATAAGTCGGGTGGTGGGCTCGGTTTGGATACTATTCATGATGAATAGTACCTTAGTGGGTCCCACAAAATAAAAGGGCCGAAAAGGTGGCAAATAGCATGCCAAGTGCTTTGCCTCAAGTAAGGCAGCAGGTAGGATGTGTTCTGTGCGTACAGAACGCATGAAAGTGAATTATAGCGGGAAGCGGGCCCCACTAGTGTTTAGCGGGCCCCACAGCACGGTGAGTCCAGAAATGTGGCATTCAGGATGCCATGGGGTGTGCCTCGTGTAAGGCAGCAGCGGAATGTATTCTGTAAGTACAGAATACATAAAATAGGCTAATAGGGAAAGCGGGCCCTGATTGTCTACTATTCATAGTGAATAGTATCCTAGGTTCAAAATGCAATATTTTGCATTCTATGCATCCTACCATGCGTAGGCAGGCATGACATGTATTCTGTAAGTACAAAATACGTAGAATAGGCTAATAGGGGCAGCGGGCCCCACTAATGCCCTAAGTGGGCCTCCATAGTGTATTGGGCCTAGAAGATGGCATTTGCGATGCCAAGCACTGTGCCTTGTGTAAGACAACTAGAAAATGTATTCTGTAAGTACAGAATACACAGAATAGGTTATCAGGGGCAGCGGGCGCCACTATTGCTTGGTGGGCCCTACAACGTGGTGGGCCCAGGAGATGACATTTGCGATGCCAATCATTATGCCTTGCGTAAGGCAATTGGAAAATGTATTCTGTAAGTACAGAATACACAGAATAAGTTAATAGAGGCAGTGGGCCCTGCTATTGCCCTAAGTGGACCCCACCTGTGCACTATTTATGATGAATAGTGCCAGAACCAAAATGCAATATCTTTGCATTTCAAGTGGTTTGCCATACGTAGGCAACAGTGATGTGTGTTATGAATGTACAGAACACTCAGAATAAGTGGTGAGTCCTGCCAGGCGCCATGGTGAGCCCCACCAGTTTTGAGATATTATGTGCACCAGAATACATAGAAGAAGACACAGAGGCCTATATGCATAATCGGGGTCGATATCGGGGACTAATACCAAGCCGAATCAATAGAAACCCAGAATTGCACAAGTGTGAAAAGTCAGGGTCAACACTTCCAAATTATAAAATGATCGTGCAACTACATAAATAAAATGCTTTGGCAAAAAATAAATTAAGAGTGATAAATTTATAATTTGTAAAATAATAATGGGATTATGTCTAATGTCTGTATATGAAAAGTACTATGTAAAAATGTAATGTTGATAATGGGTTTGTATATAAGTAATAAGTTTGTTTTAAAAAAAAAATTTTCACGGAATGTATGGAATCCTTTGTAGATTAGTTATTAACTTTCTTGGTTGGAAAGTTAATAATTATTCTACGGGAGCATGTTATGTCACATCTTGCATTTAGAGGTTTATTGTGCACTCATAAATAAATATGATGTTATGTTTTCTATACTATTGTTGTGAAAATGATGTGAAATAGGGATATTGAGAATTTTACCGCAAACCCCTAAAACTGATGTTAAATGGCACTAAAACTTGGATTCCGAGTGATATACAGTGAATTTGACTAAATGGTTTTGACCATTGTGCTTGTGTTAACTTAATGTAGGTATATGTAAATTTTGGATTAAAAATTTATTTTGATGTCAAAAATTTGGTCGTATTTATTTAAACGCCTGTTTTGGGATAAAAATTAAAGTAGTACGATATGTAAGTTAATTATAAATATTGATTTAGAAAAATTTTATAATTAATAGTATTTATTTATAGTTACTTAGTTTAAGAATATAGAAATTAGGACATGATGGTAGAAAGATAATTAGTATTTAATTTTGATTAATTAGATTATATTTGTTTTAGTAAAAACAAAACAATAAAAAAAGGAGAAGTTATATATAAGGGGCGTGACATTAGAAATAAAAACAAAATTAGGATTTAAAAAGAATGTAAAGCAAACTTAAAGGAAATGTCTTATGATTAGAAGGGTAAAATCATTATTTTAGTTTACATTATTAGGGTTAGGAAAGGTTAAGAGGTTGCCCTACATCTTAATTTCCCTTCCAGCCGCCCTTCCCCACCCCAACTCCTTTCTCCATGACCAAACCACTTCCTCCTCCACATACTAGCTTTCAATGTTGTCTTTCATATTCTTATCCTCTTAATCTTATCTTCTTCCTTAACCGACCGCTACTTCTTTATTTATCCTTCTCATTTTGTCTCTGCCTTCATAAACCATACAAAAGCTATGTGGTTGGATTTATTTAAGCTGCAGCTTCTTTGTATTCTTGGTTTAAAAGAAGGAAACGAGGTATGATTAAAACCGAATAAGGATTTTTATTTTAATCTTTCTCCTTTGGTGATTTTTTTTCTTGAGTTTCATTTAAGAAGTTGTTGTATTCTTTTGGTCTGGCTGAATTCCATCTCTCATTCCAAAGAAGGAACTGAAGCATGATTTTTAAAGTAAGTTAGATTTCTCTTTTAGTTTTGTTATTCCTTGAAAAGTTGAAACATTGGTGACCTCTAACCTTCATTCTTTGTCCATTTAGCCTTTGAACTGAACCTTGAGAAGGTTTTTCATTTAGGTGATTTTGGTGCGCGTATTTGGAGCTTAATCACAAAGAGAAAACCATCTTTAACCAATTTTCTTTGAGTTTCTTTTGAAGGTGAGCTTTGATTGTTTGTGGAGCTATTCCTTATGCGCATTTGTTTTGGACAGTAGATGTTGGCCGAATGGTTTTGTGGCTTTGGTTTGTTTTTGTAAATTTTGAATGGTTAGAAGGTTTCAAGTTATGAAAAGTTATGGAATCGTATGTTGGTTTATTTTTGTTGGATGTGTGATGGGTGTTTCTTTTCGTAGCCGAATCCTGAGCAAGATGTTTTTTTGAAAATGAGTTTAATAATGATTTTTGTTGTTAGAAAAGATGTAGTTTAAGAAAAAAATTAATAGGTAAAAAGTAAGCACATTACATGAGTTATGCGTATAGAAGGATATATTTTTTTAGGGTAATGAATGTTTGAAGTAAGAGCTAAAACAGAGTAAATAGGATGATTTGATTTTGAATTTTCATACGGGTTTTGATTCAAAACAAATAAATGTTAACAGGAGGTATTAGAGATTAGAAACATAGCATTGCTGTTTCTATTTTTGGTAAACAAAACCTATATATGTACAAAATGAATTTGTATTTCTAAAAAAGAAATATAGATAAATATCCATATATGATAAACTAAATTTGGTTTTGGCAATAAGGTTACTTACGGTTTAAAAAGTAAATCTATAAGTTGGTAGATTTTATGCATTTAAATAAAGCAACAAATTGGAGAAGATGTTTTTATAAATTGAATATATGCTGAATTATGAAGTTTGATTATTTTGGGTTAAATACTTGATTAAATTAAGTAACATTATTTAACATTTTGGCAAAGTTTTAATCTATTATATTCATTGAATACTTTAGTTGAAATTATAATCCGAACCTGTTAATAAAATTTAATATTTACGGTTAAATTATAGACTAAGTGAAGTGATTTTCTTTAGTGCTAAAGATTACTAATTAAGAATAATATATATATATATATATATATATATATATATATAGAATCATATGAAATGAGTGGGGATATGATTATATTTATAGATTGTGTTCATAATTAACATATACTTATATAAAAATAGGAGATGTGAAAAGGCATATTTTTACTTAGCCTACTTTGGATCATTACGTAATAATTCGGATTTAAATTTGTTCTTTGTTTTAACAACAAAATGAAAATTAAAATGAAAATTAAAATGATAATAGATTAACAGGATGATGTGGTTTTAAAATGGTTTTTATGATAAAAAATGACACTAATTTAATAATATTACTTTTGATCATTTTTAATATTCATTATAATAATATAAGTTTTGCTTTAAAGCAGATAAATAATGAAATTTAAATAATTTGAGATTTTAAATGTATAAAATATTATTATTGAATTTTCAGTATAAATAAAGCTTATAATAGAATATACATAAAGTTTTGTTATACAAATAAAAGAAAATAGTTTTGTGTTAGATTTTGATTATTCAACTTTCATGATTTTAAGTGAAGTTACATATTGTTTTTTTGAATAATAATGTTTTTATAATATCAACTTATCTCCTAATTGGTAGAAAGGATAATAAAAATGTTAAAAGTGACTTTATGGAAATAATTAATTTTAGATAATTATGCCATTTTTTTTACGACACAAAAAGAGATATGGTAAATAATTAACGGTTTTGAACTATATTTGATATGGGGGTTTTATTAAATAAAAGGTTAATGTATAGCTTGAGGTTTTTCTATAAATTACAAAATTTGGTAATAATAATTTTTGGAGTAGTTATCAAAAATAACTATCTATTAAAATAAAAAAGTTATATTAGTAATGCTGGGATAATTGAAATAAAGATGATTTATGGTTTAATAAATTATTATTATTAAATGCTTTATGAATTAAATAAATTATATTTTAAAATAATAAAGAAATTCTAATAAAAGATTAATATTGGTTGTAAAATAGGTAAATCAGTGGAAAATATTCACGTGGCTCCGAGAGATATTAACAAAGGAAAAGATATACCAGGTTTGTGCTAGATTATGTTAAGTCCTCGATCAGCAAATGATCATCGGGATGAAAGTTTGGTAATGCAATAGCATTACAATAATTTAATCTAATTATGCATTTTATATTTATCATGAATATAAGCATTTATCATAAACATGACATAACATGACATGGTGACATAAGGAGACAATAAATATGATGTGTTATAAGAAAAATGTTAAATGATCATGCTAGGCAATATGATATAAATTCCTCAGGGAATAAAAGAATATGTTATTACGAGATAAATGAAATGTGATTGAATTTAAATGAGCTCATACGTTTCGAAATACAATTAAAGGATAATGGAAGACCCAGTATATGTGCATTAATGAAAATGATAAATGAGGAATAAGAAGGAGAATGCATAGCATAAATGCATTCTCATATACACATTATTCATAATTCATATCATATGATATACTATGATCGAATTTCATTATATGATGAATAAATGTAATTGTACTTGAATCATAATTTTGATTTGAAAGTGATCATCATCGTGTTGTATATTGTATATTTATATGACATGTTATGAAAATCAAATAAGTTTGTTATTCGGCATGTTAAACATATTAATTTCCTGGCATCATCATTTTATGACATGTAAATGTTTTATATTTTTAACTAGCACCACTGAGTTTCTTCTCAGCATTTATCATTTGATAAACGTAGGATCAAGCAAGGTTGCGAAAACTGAATCTAAGTAAAGTGGTTGAACATATCAATATTTCGTTGGTAATTGTTTAAAGTATTTCTACGGACTTCTATTGTTATAAATTATCATGCAACTAGTTAAATGAAGAACTCTGGCAGTCAAATAAGTCAGTTTGGCAAAAATTAAATAAATGTAAAATGATGAATGTGTGTATGTTATAAATAGAGTGTGTAATGTAAAGTAATAAATAGTTTGAATGATTGTAAAATGCATCTTAGTATGTGGTAATATATATATGATAAAAAAAGAAATTTACGGTATCCTTTGTAGAATAATTATTAATTTTCTTTATTAAAAAATTAATAATCATTCTACGGGAGCATGTTACGCAGTCGGAAGACGTGACATGTTACGCAGCCAAAGGAAGTGATATATTTGGGTACCTAAAACAAATTGATTGTGTTTATATATTTGGTGTGCTTGAGATCCAAGGTGAACGTGAATAAGTGGTACCTTAATAATGGATGCTCAAGACACATGATCGAGAATACAAGCCTATTCTCTCATTTAGAGAATTAGGATGGTGGAAATATCATTTTTGGAGACAATGCAAAAGGTTAAGTGATTGGTATTAGTAAAATTGGTAAGGAATCTTCTTTATTTATTAATAAAGTTTTATTAGTTAAAGGCCTAAGGGATAATCGTTTGAGTATTAGTCAACTTTGTGAGAATGGTTACAAGGTTGCCTTTGATCCAAAAGGTTGTCTTGTATATAGGATGTTTAATGATAAAGTCATATTTCAAGGAGAAAGAATTAAAAATGTTTATGTAATTGATTTAGATTCCTTTTCTAATAAAAGTGTTAAGTGTTTTGTCTTAATAAGCGAAGATTCTTGGCTATGATATAAAAAGCTTGGGCATACAAGTTTTGAGAACATTAGAGATCTTAGGAAGAGTGAGCATGTAGTTGGTCTTCCCAAAATCAAATTTCTTAAGGAAAAAGTATGTGGAGCTTGTCAAATGGGTAAACAAGTAAAATCCTCCTTCAAACCTAAAAAATAAGGTAACAATAATTAAACCTCATCAATTGCTTTGCATGGACTTGTTTGGACCTATTAGGGTTGAGGGTTGCTAGTTTAGGGGGCATGCATTATGCACTTATTGTGGTAGATGATTACTCTAGATTTACTTAGGTTTCATTTCTAGGTCATAAAGATGATGCTTTTGATGCGTTTCAAACTTTAATAAAATGCATGCAAAATGAGAAAGGGTTTTACATATCCTCCATTAGGAGTGATCATGAAAGAGAATTTTAAAATGAAAGTTTTAAATTATTTTGTAATAATCGTGACATAAATCATAATTTCTCTTATCTGAGAACTCCCCAATAAAATGGGGTAATGGAAAGGAAAAATAGAACTCTTTATGACATGGCTTATATTATGCTCAATAAATATCATTTACTTTTGTATTTTTGGGCCAAAGCGGTCAATACCACTTGTTATGTTTCAAATACAGTTCATTTAAGACCTATTTTAAATAAAACTCCTTATGAGCTATGGAATGGTAGAAAGAACAAGAATTTCATATCTTAGAGTATTTGGATACAAGTGTTAGATTTTGAATACCAAGGACAACCTTGAAAATTTTGATTCAAAATCGATGAAGAGATCTTTCTTGGTTATGCTACTACTAGCAAGTCTTATAGAATTTTTAATAAAAGGTCTTTGATTGTTGAAGAGTCCACGCATGTTGTTTTTTATAAGACTGATCCTCTTAGTTTGAGAAAGGATTTGCTTGATAATGATACAAGAACTTTTATGGAACAAAGAGAGGATCATGAGATTCAATCACAAGAGGTGATTATAAAAGAAGTCAAAAAGGGAGAAGATGATGAAGTTCCTCCTCACCTTGCCACTACACATATTTCGCATGATCTACTAAAGGATTGTCATTTTCCTAAAGGGCATCCCAAAGAGCAAATTATAGGAAAGGGTAATTACTCACTCTTGTTTTAAAGAATTCATAATAACTTTGCTTTCATCTCTCAAATAGAGCCAAGGAATGTAAGTGTGGCTCTAAATGATGTAAATTGGGTCTTTACTATGTAAGAGGAACTCAATTAATTTGAGAGAAACAAGGTGTAGACCTTAGTACCTAAACCTAGTAATATTTCTATTATTAGTACTAAATGGGTTTTTAAAAAATAAGTTAGATGAAGATGGTGCCATAACTAGAAATAAAGCCAATCTAGTTACAAAAGATTATAGTCAAGAGGAGGGGTTGACTATGATGAAACTTTTACCTCGATAGCTTAGTTGGAAGCAATTCGGATGTTATTAGCATATGCATCTCATATGAACTTCAAACTATTTCAAATGGATGTTAAGAGTGCCTTCTTAAATGGTTTTATTCAAGAAGAAGTTTATGTTGAACAACCCTCCAGTTTTGAAGATTTTAACTTGCTAAATCATGTTTTCAAACTTACCAAATCCTTGTATAGACTTAAACAAGCTCCAAGAGCTTGGTATGAAAGGCTAAGCTCTTTTCTAATTGATCATGGTTTTGAAAAAGGTAAAGTGGACATAACTTTACTTATTAAAAACTATAAGCATGATCTTCTTCTTATGAAAATTTATATGGATGACATTATATTTGGTGTTACTAATGAGGAGTTGTTCAAGGAATTTTATAAGTGTATGCAGGGGGAGTTTGAAATAAGCATGATGGAAGAATTAAAGTATTTCCTAAGACTTCAAGCTAAGCAATGCCAAGATGACATTTTTTTTGGTTTGTTTAGTGATTAAGCAGCGGAAGAAATTTAAAATTTTCATTTTAAAACAACAAACCAAAAGAAGATCTTTGCATCAAAACACAGAGAAACTAGTTTAGAGATTAGAAGTGACAGTTTGATAGTAACTCTTACAT
>CANYBF010217298.1:0-27279 GCA_948192965.1 Dalechampia spathulata | reverse complement strand
GCTATACCTGTAGAGTACGATGCCATTGTGTTATAATCTGTAAAATGATTGACTAGAGGAGTTGTATTATGCGTGTCACATTATGTGTATTGATGATGTGTGAGAGGATGATTAACCATGATTTATGACCTAAGTATAGTTGTGTAGTGGACGTACTAGAAGGTGTTGTATGTTGCAGGTAATTGCCTGCTTACGGTTGGGTGAAGAGGTTTGCTTTCCATTATTTATTGTTATTACTCATATGATCATTAAATAAGATTATCGCACTACTGAGTTATATACTCAGCGTTCGTCGTTTGATGGACGCAGGTTTGTAGCGGAGTGGAGAATGCGGATCCCAAGGCAGCCATTCAGCAAGATCATACGAAGGCAGGGGCTTAGGGTAGTTGTTATATGTATGTAATTAATCATTTATCTTTTAGTAGGTAGTTGTAAGTTATATAATGTATGTTATGTCATGCTTGAATTTATTTTTGTATGCTTGCCTTGCTTATCCATGTCACATGCATGATATTTAGATAACGGCGATCCCTTGTAGGACGTATGATGGTTTCCTTGAAGGGAAAATCATTGTATATCCTACGGGAGCATGTTACTCCCGGCGAGCTAGGTGTCACATTTCTATGTTGGTACGGGTGTACCAAATGTTGTAGTTGAGTGGTACGGCCATACGGCTGGCCATACCTAGTGAGTATTGTTTTATAGAGTTTGGTATGGGCGTACCATTGGGTGGTACGACCGTACGCGAACTCTCAGGAAAATGGTTTGTCAGGAAACCTATTTCGATACAGGCGTACCATTGGGTGGTACGGCCATATGCGAACTTGTAGGAAAATGACTTTGTCAGGAAACTTGGTTTGGTACGAGCTTACCAAGTGATGGTACGATCGTACCACCTTTCCCTCTCTTTTTTTAACGGATATATTTGAATCCGTACGGGCATACGAGAATAGTACGGCTGTACGTGACTTATAAAATAGACATTTAAGTCTGTCAAATGGCTAGTTATTAGTAGAACATTTTTTACTTTCATTTTCTAACGAGCTAAAACTTACAGAGCTTCCTTTCTTGAGAGTATTCATCTATTTCAAGTAAGTTCAAGCTTGTATTCCTCAAATATCTCCTTGTTTGTATTTCTACAACTTAGAGATTAGGTTTTCTTATTTTGGGATTGGTGTGTGATTAATCTTTGGGGATTAATTTGTATTTGAGTTGATTGTGAGATTGATATTGTAAAGGTTTGAGTGTGAGCCTAGAAAACACTGGGGTATTGGATTCATTTGGGAATCCATTTTGTAAATTGATTGATTTTTAATGGAACCCTAAGTTGAAACTTAGGAGAAAGTGGACGTAGGTAAGAGTTTAACCGAACCACTATAAAATCGCACGTGTTGCCATCGTAGGAGGAATTTCAAGGAGGAAGATGAGGAGATTGATGGTGCTTAGGATTTTTTATGATAAAATAATGAAATATTGAAAAACAATAAAAGAATAAATATAAAAATAAATATGATAAAAATTTAAATTAAAAATTATGTGAAAGTATTTTAAAATCAAAATTTAAAAATCACGTCCTCCTAATTATTTTAAAATTAATAACCTTAATGAATAAAATATAATTTTATAATTATTGAATATCTTGTAAGTTTGAGGTTATATCTGTAAAATTTAAATTTAAAATTAATAACCTTAATGAATAAAATATAATTTTATAATTATCGAATATCTTGTAAGTTTGAGGTTATATCTGTAAAATTTAAATTTACATTCTAATTTTTATGTAGTCTGCGTAGCAAAATTATTATTTTGATTAGTTCTAATACTTTAAAAATTAGAATTATAACTTCAATTTAATTTGACTTTTCTAAGAATTAGAATTTCCATTCTATTTCTATCCTAATTCTAATTTCAATTATAATCCAGATGAAACATAAATATTTATCGAATAAGGATAATATCGTAACAAATATATCGAAATTAAATATTCAACTATTTATATAAGATTTGAAGATGAGTTTTGAGTTGGGTTTGATAATTGACATTATCATTAGCCTTTCTCATGCTTAAGTTAACTCTTTTAGTCATGTTTTCATGTATTTTAGGTGCATACTTTAATTTATAATATAGTATTTCATGCATTATTCACATTCTTATGCATCATACTCATATAATATATACTTAACATAATTTCATACATTTTCATACATATTTTGCATAATTCACATGATATTTCATATAGCCTAGGAATTTGTTTTATTTAGATAGATTTTACACGCATTTAGTAAGTTTGTTAGGTGCTATTTTATAGTTAAATCATAGTTCTAGGTTTTAGAAGCTTAGTTTTTCCATTCAAGCTTAGAATTTAAGTTTTTATTGAACTATGCGAGTCATACACAACTTGTGTATGACCTACATGACTCGTGTAGGCCTCGGCTCCTTTTAATTTTTATTTCCTTTGTGTTTTTCCACCTTACACGAGTCATACACGACTAGTGGATGGCATACACTAGTCGTGTATGACTCGACCATCAAATTATTTCATGCATTTTGGCTCATTCGAGCCTTACACGAGTCGTGGATGACTTACACGACTCGTGTACCATCCATTCTTTGCAATTTTCACTCTTTTTCATTTGATTCGAAAGCCACACGACTCGTGTAGCATTTACACGACTCGTATGGTGCATTAGGTCATATTTTCTCTTCTTTTTCTAGCCTTAGGATCATAATAATTAGATGGTTAGGATGCATTTAGATATAATACAATTGTAGGATTCTTCTAGTGATTGAAAACGTGAGGATTAGGTCATTCATAGACATTCTCTCATGAAGCATTAGAAATTATGTTAGAATAGAATTAGGTTAGGGAGGAGAAAAAGGGGAATTAGGGTTTCTGTAATTGAAATCTTTTAACTCTTTCTTTGATTTATCTTTGATAGTTCTTCATCAAGATGTTGAGGAGAGCTAGCGGATCGAGGAGAAATCGGGAAGAGTTGAAGTGGAGTAGTAGCAGATTATCCAAGTTCTTCTTATTCTCCATTTATTTCCATTTTAGTTTCAAACGTTTAATAAGATTGTATTTCCTTTTATTACGTTCCTTTTCTTTATTAAAGTTCTAGTTATGATTTAGTATTAGTAGTTATAGGGATTGCAAGATGTTTAAATGGATTTTGATTCCTTTTTATTAGTAATTTATTTACCTCTTAATGTTCTTGAGTTGTGATTCATGCTTATGATGTTTGATTGTTAGAATAGGTCCTTTTAACATGAAAACATTGAACTAGTTTTGTTAATCACTTTGAAAGAAGGTTTAACCCAACTGAACGAACTTAAGAACACCAAATAATAACTACCTAGACATAGGAGTTAACCAATTTGGAGGCATAAAGTGTAATGAATGAACTTAATCGCTAAAGTTAACCTTAACAGTCACGAAAGTAGGGTGTTAGCTTAGCTTTAGTAAGTAATTATTCTTTTGAAAGAAATATCTTTGTATTAAAACACTGCTTTGAAGTTAGTAATTAAATTATTAATAGAAGGTTTATATTTTATTCATCATCGCCAATCCCTATGATTATTTGTACATTATGTAATATATTAGTTGGTTAATAATTTATTACTTAAATAAACTTTATCTTATAATTTGATATTGAATTACTTAAATAATCGATGAAATTAATGTCTAGTACTTGATTACCATTGGTCCCAGTGAACGATACCCTTATACTGCAGTTGCGACTCGTATTCTTGTGATGACGTAATTACAATTTAAGGATTATAAATTTAAAACTTGTTGAAATATTATGCATGTGAAAATAACTTCATTTATACGCCAACAGTTTAATTACTAAACTAAATCAAAATTTAAAATCGAAATAAATCAAATTTTGAGTTTAAAATTTTTATCGATTCATTCTATTTTGTTTTTGACATATGTTTTCTAATTATTTTGTCAATAAACATGTATTATTCTATTAAAATTTTTTTTATCATGTATGAAAATCAAAACTATTAGATTTTCTTTCATGAGTTTGCAGGAAAATAAAATACTTTTAAATAATTGAAGTTACATGTTGAATTTCAAAAGTTCATATTTTTCATATTAAAAAAAATAAAATAAAGTTTATCGATCTTTCATTACATTTTACCTTTTCATCAATAATAATTAATTTTAAACTAATCAATATAAAATTATTTTCAATATTAACATTTTCTGATCTCTGAGATTTTCCTATTTTAATAACTTTATCCTCTTTACTATTATTAAGGTTTGAGTATAAACAACATAAGTAAAAGCTACAAATAGATTAGAATAAAGTTATACATGGATAAGAAATATTAAAGGTGTTAATAAAAAAAACTTAATTATAATATAATGATGAAATATTAAGAATTTGATAGATGAAGAAACATACATAAATAAGAATTTTAATATCTAGTAGAAACGAATGAGAAATATCACAAATTTTATTATAACAAGTTGATAATTGAAGAAATATAATTAACCTATAAAAAAGTTAACAACAAATAAGTGGGATATAAAGAAAATTAAATGTCAATTTTATTTTGTTATAACAAAAACTCACTTAGGTTTTGTATGTTTGGAGAAAAGTCTAGAATGAAAGATTGAAAAATGGTATCACAAACTTCCTTCTTTGAAACTTATCATTGTTGTTGGAGTGAAGAGTTTCTTTTAAAACATCAAAATTCATGTCAAAAGCTTCAAATGACATCAAGCAAAACTCCTTACAAGTTCATTGACATTGATCTAAACCATGATAATTTGTTGAAAATCTAAATAATAATAGTGACTACGGAAAACTCTAAGAATTTCACCATCATTTAAGAAGGCATAGATAATACAAAAGGAAATTGGATTTGTAATTGAATAAAAATAGAGAAATTGAAGAAGAAGAGAGAAATCAATTAGGGATTTGCAACTCGAGATAAAAAAAAAAAAAGAAAGATTTTGATAGAGAAGTTAGTAGAACATTAAGTTACACTTTCCATCATCTAAAATCTTTTCTTCCTTTTCTTCGGGAGGTAAAGTTTCCTTCTTGTTTTCTATTTCTAATTCATACATTTATGTTAAGCTTCTCAAATTCGTATTTTGATCTTAATTTAACATATTTTTTATGGATCTTTTGTATTCATTGAAAAGGTTTGTGTTATGCACAAACTCTAATGAAATATTTTAAGATTTC
Organism: Dalechampia spathulata; assembly: GCA_948192965.1. Taxonomy (NCBI): domain Eukaryota; kingdom Viridiplantae; phylum Streptophyta; class Magnoliopsida; order Malpighiales; family Euphorbiaceae; genus Dalechampia; species Dalechampia spathulata. Next base: position 22,075 of record CANYBF010217298.1, on the reverse strand, counting down.
ATTTTTTTATCATCATATCTAAACTACTTAATTTTTTTTGTATTTGAAATTTTCACATGTAACAAAAATTATGATTCTAATAAAAAATATGAAAGGTCAATTAATTATAGTTAATCATAATTTCATATTAATCTATTTTATTTTACTAAAATTATTGAGAAAATAAAAGTACTTTATTTTTAATAAGTGTTAATTCTCAATTAAATTTCAAATAAATGAATCTATATTTTTCTCAATGATCTTTTTACTTTTCTTAGTGTACTCATTTCAATAACTTTACTGGTTATTAAAATAAAAATTTAAAGAATGTGTTACAATTAAGTAATGAACAATAATAAATATCTAAAATATCAAAGATAAATTAATCTTTTTTTAATCTAAAATTCTTTCTTTTTTATCTCTAACTATAAAAATAACATATATTTACTTAATAAATAAATTCTTTAATAATAGCATATATATTGAGAAGATACAATTAAACATGAAAGTAAATTATAAAAAATTTAATACCAATGAAAATATTATCAAAATTTATGAATGAAAAATAAAGAAAATCTAAATATTTACTAATTGATAAGCATTTTGAATATCTTTTTTCTTCTTCATTTTAACAATTTTCAAATGACGTTATGTAATCAATGACATCTACATCAAAAGAAAAACATACTAATGCTAAAAAGTATGAATATAAAAAAAAATTAACTATAAACATACTTGATAAAGTTCTATTGTCACTTATGTGAGTTTCTATCGAATCAAATTAACAAATTGAAATTTATTTTTTTTCAATTTTTAATGTCTCTTCTTCAAGTTTGTAAATAATAGTCAAAAATAGAAATGCAATCTTTAATTCGTGATAATAATATGAATTTTGGATAACCTTTAAATTCTTGATAGAAAATAAACATAATTCAATCTAACGTTGTCCTACATTGTTTTCAAATAGTAACATGCATCAAATTTTTCTATGTTTTATAAACAAAACATTATTAATATATACAAAATTTATGATGAAAATGAAGTAAAGTATATTAAATTTTGTTTACATATTACCTATTTTATCAATAAGAATGAATTTCAAATTGATCACTTCAAAATTATTTTTCATATTAAGAGCTTTTCACATTAAATATATTATCACCATAATAGTCTAATTCTCTTTGTTGGTATTAAAATTTGAAAATAAAGAATATACTATATGTATTAAATGGATATTTAATGAGTTAAAATATAATTAATTATAAAATTTATAAACTTGTGATTAAGCATTTAGAAATAAATTCCAAAAATAGAATACAAATGATATATGTATTTATTTGTAATTCAAAATTCTCAGAAGACTTATAAGAAATGATATTAAATTAAGATTAAAATACAAATTTGAGAAACTAAAAGAAAATTATGAATTAGAAATAGAAAAAAAAAAAGAAGGAAATGATAACACTAAAAGAAAAAGAAGAGAAAGATGTTAGATGACATAAATATACTAATTGATTTGTTTCTCTTCTTCTTAAATTTCTCTAATAATTTGTCCATTCTTGAAAATTCTCTTCAATTACAAAAGCAACATCTTTTTATAGCTTGATGATGGTGAAATTCTTAGAGTTACGATCATTGCTTAGATTTTTAAGAGGTTATTATAATTTGAATCCATGTTGGAAAATGCAAATTTGCACAAACAGAGAATAAAACAACCATTAGAGAAATGATCCAAACTTATGATTTCAAAGGTTTTTTACACCATAAAATAATAAAAATGCTTGACGCTAAAGCTCAGGGAAAAGATGTGCCTTGAATGCATGAATCCAGAGATATGTACGTTCATATCAAAATTAGAATGGTCGTAGTATTTATTGCATTACATGATCTGGATATTTATATATAGAGAGAGAGACTCGAGCAGCTAAATCATACACAGTTAACAGTACAATGTCACAACTTCACCAAAGCAACAGATATTATCAGATCAGATGCCTACATATATATATATATATATATATATAAAGATCAGAGCTTCCAGTAAATTCCTTGGCTGTGAAAGATGCCGGACACAATTCCCCAGAAGAATATCTCCATGAAGATTACGTAGAATAGTGTTCCTACTCTTTGAGAATGCCATGCTCCTATGAAAACATTGTTCTTGATCCAATGTATCTGCCCATCAACATCATTATCCCAAGTTACTAACCAAATCATGGAAGATTTTAATTCCTGGATGAGATTCAAGCGGATTGTGTCACAACTTACCAATGTATTACGAGGGTCATCGTAGTACCAGCCGTTGACAAAGCCAGCAAACACACCTTTAGCAGCCATTACATAAACAAGCATGGCATTCATTCCAATCCATTGGAATGGTAGAAATAGCCACTTCAAATTCCAGATATCAACCTGGAATCATAAATAAACTATGACATTAAGTTACATCATGCCTTGTTATCTTTTTTTTTGGTTCTTGCTGATGATCAAAACTTGTAAACTGAATCACTAGATTGGCAGTTTTATATGATCAGGATGCTGAAAAATAGATGTGCCTATGATGGTGAGTCACCGTCAGGCTGCGGAGGATTAAGCGATAGGAGCATACCAGAATATAGATGACTGAAAACACCAAGGCCGCAGTTCCTGATGTTAGACATACGTAACTAAAACTGTAGAGTTGTTTGTTTATGGGAACTACTGCACATAAAACAGGATAACGTCAGAATCCGATAAATATATACACAAAATTATTATTTTTGTTTCTTGTCTATCCTGAGGTTAGTTCTTACCATGACAGAAATGAAGAACGCATCCCAAAAAGAGAAGAGCGATTCCCATCAGAATCCACTGCTTCAGCCTATTTGCATGATCCTGGAAGTTGAAAATTTTTCATTAAGAAGAGGCAGGATAGGGATATCTAATATCAGGCCTTACAGATGATGATCATAACTCTGACCTGCAAGTGGACAAGCACATGTCCAAAATGAACTCCGATTATAGTAGAAAGAATTGCAGATATCGAGCTGCAATGATACAGAATCGGTCATGAAATTTACACATTATCTGAAGTTATATATCTATATATGTACATATGCATGTATGTAGAGTTTACCTTAGGATTCCTTCAGGTTCAAAAGGTGCGTAACACCAGGATGGAGCATCTATCAGGAAAGGTCCAAGGAACGGGAAATTCTCTGAGCAAACCTGCAGGACTTTGGAGAGAATTTGTAAATTTTCTTCTGCCATCAAATGTTTAAAACTTAAACTTCAAATGGATCAGAAGCAGAAAGAGATAAAAACGAAAACGTAATGCACCTTGGCTCTTCTCCAAGCTGGAGTCTGATACATATGAGAAAGTCCTAAGAATGTTCTGTCAATGTAGCCCGCTGCATTACAAGGAGGATCAAGCTGCCCTCTGACGTTGCACTCCACCTGGAATTGAGTTCAGAATTGTACCACTAATTAAGAAAAGATCATGGATTGTATTTGGGGATTAGATTAGAGTAAGAGTTAAGAGAACAAGAGGCTAACATTGTAAATTTTCCCATAATCAGGACTGTTTTTATTCATGACGGTGAACTGCCAATCAGGAACAAATATCCCATGAATTGCAGCCAAGTAAAATACAAGTACGCATGCTCCCACCAGCCTGCCAATTGGGTAAAAGACACGAGTCACCGGCGGATTCATCTACAAAAATCCTCATCGAAGCATGGAAATGTGAACTTACCAGTGCCAGCAATATAACTTGAACACAGAGAATAGGCTAGGAGGAGTGTTATCTAAAGGATTTTCTACAACTCTTGTCAGGATTTCCATCAATGCCAGTAATACATAAACGAAAGCGACTCTCTGGACAGGATATAAAGCAAATTACTGAAATAAGTGCTGTCCTTCAAATCAAATATGGAAATCAATCTGAAACAGGAAAAAGCAACGGTACCTGTAGAACGCCGCACCATCTTATTTCCTTGACATCTACGCCGTAGGTCAGTTCATCGGGAGCATGGGAGAACCCTCCTGCAGGAACCCGTCAAGAAAATGAAACTGAAGCAGTGTTACCCTCAAATCAGACATGTGGAGTTTAGGCCTGAAATAGAACTAACCTTGTAATAGAACGCCCCAGAAAAGGAGTTTCAGGGTTCTGAAAATCACTTTCTTGGCAGCAAGCCACCTGCTAATAAATGTCTACGTGATAGAATAAAGGGACAAAGAAAAAGAAGATATATCAGGATTCCTAGGAATTGTAAAAGCCTCTTGCTTTTTGCCTGAATTAACACAGATGTATAGATAAAAGAACCTTGAATGCGAGAGGGATGGCCATGCCAACGATGAAAAGAAAGAAAGGCATAACAAAGTCAGCAAGGTTGCAACCATTCCATGGAGCATGTCCGATTATTGGCCATTCACCTCCAGCATCATCAACCAATATCATTAGCTGCAATTTCCCACCTCAAAATGAATCAACCCGTTCATAAAGAATTCAAAATCAAAATTGTTGAAAACAAAAAAGGGCCCAACCGGGATCGAACCGGTGACCTCTTGATCTGCAGTCAAATGCTCTACCACTGAGCTATGGACCCAGTTGGCCTCAGAGTCAAGTTGTTCGGTACAAAACATAGTTTTAAATTAAATGAAGCCTCTCAGCGCAAAAAAGCTGAAGGAATGAAAGAAAAGAAGAGCAGTACCGCAACAGTGATGCCTCGAAAGATGTCGAGGGAAACAAGACGACCATTCTTGAAGGATTTGGGTTTTGAGTAGGAAAAAAGAGGCTGAGTTTCAGCAACTGTAAGACGGTGTTCATCAAGAGAAGCCTTAGCTTCTTTCATTTTCTTTTTCCCCCTTCTTGTTTCCTTAGAGCTGCAGAAAGAAAGAAAGAAAGAAAGAAAGCAAGAAACGAAGTTTCACGTCACTTGATCCTACACTCCAACGCTTACATAACCATCCTTCTTATACATTACATGGGATCACCATGCATGCATTTTATTTTTTGAATTTTTGTTTACCATTTTCACCTTGTAATTTTCAATTGGAAATGGAATTAAAATCTGAAAAATGATTGTCCGAAATTACAAGTCAGTTGATATTTCTCATAAGAACAAACATCTTACTGTCAAGACAGTAGACATGGCTGCTTCACTTGGAACATAACAACTTCAAACACCTCTTTCTTTCTTTCTCATTTAAACAAGTACATTAACTTAAACATTTATTATTATCATATTAATTTAAATGGTTAAATATTATTAAAACAATTGCTTTACCTTATAGAGCCTTATTAATTTCACTTTTTTTTAATTAGATTGAAGAACTAATTTAAATATAAATTCATTAAATATTTCAAATCGAAGATATTAAGAATTAACTATTAACATGTAGCAACCAAAGCAAAGGCAACTAAAACAGATACGGGCTAAGTATCAAAATGGATAATAATGGTGAACAGGGGTTTGATAATGAAGTGATGATAAAGCAACAAAGCAGTATACTTATGTTACCATGAGAGCATTTGTCAGACAGTTAACAGAGAGTTATGGAGGGAAGACACCAACAAAAGATAAGAAACTTCCTATCTAATTAGTATTGGTATTTGCCATCTCTGCAATTTCACTTTCATAGTTGGCTACCAACTGACAAATTAGGGTTTCTTCAGATTCAAGATTTTTTATTCTCCGGAAATTGCATATGCACGTAATTAAACAGCATGCACTTTTAATTCCATATAAAAAAACATCCCGCCAAAAAACCAGCATGCATCTTACGTACACGTATATCACTACGGATTTTATGAAATTATTTAACTTTAATTTAGAGTTTTATTCGTTTATATTGAAGTAATCTAAATTTATTACATGAAATTTAAATCCATGATTTCTAAAATCAATGAGATTTTAAATTTTTTTATTTAGTTGAAAATATAATTTAATGGCACTCTTATAATAAAATTAAATAAATTACATTCTCACATGAATAAAAAAATAATGAATTTTATAGAATTTAGAAAATGTTTGAATTCCTTCATTCAATTTCATCAAACCAAAAACCTCTAAAATTTTTTCAAATTTTAAATTAAATTTGAGATGGATTGCTGGAGCTTAAAATGGATTATAGATACAGTTTTAAAAGATTTAATCAATCCATCTAAAGTAAAAAGAAAGGATAAAGAATTCAAAATAGTTGACCATGATTCTACCCCTTATTTATGTTACATAGACATGATTTGAAACTATGATTTTAAGGTTATTATAATTTTATTATATATCTTATATCTAAATTAAATTATATCTACATATTTATTTGAAATATTATAAAAGAAATACAAGATTTTTATTTCTAACAATAATATGGTATGAGTGATGATCTTAGTTATCAATGAATTGTACAATTCAAGTTTAATTTGACATTAATTAAATTTAACTATTAAATTGAGTTTTAAATTTTTAACATATAATTTAAAATGTCATACAATCTATTTATATGAGTATATAAACGTGTAAAAAGTAGAAGCAAAGAGCAAGAAAAACAAGAAATAACATAAGATTCCACATAGGAAAATGGGATTCAAATAAAAGAATAAATAAATTTGAAAATCTTAATTTACCACATTCGGAATAATAATAAAAATTATAAATAATTTACCACAATAAATGAACTTAAAACTCTTCATCTTAAAAATTAATAAAAGATGTTATAATAAAAAACATACAAAAATATATTTACTTTTTTTTATGTTATACAAAAATGAATTTACCTTTTAATCTTTTAAAAAGTTTGGATATTTACCACTTATACAAATTTTGTTAATTTTGAATATTTCTTTAAATAAATATAAAAACCAAAAAATATATTTCTTTACTTTTTAATTTTTTTGTCAAATAATTAATACATTTACAATAAATATAGTAACAAATAAATACATTTATAAATATATTCATTATCAAAAATAAAATATTAAGAGCACAAGTATTTAAAACTAGTTATTTGTATATAAAATATTATTTTTATTTATGTAATTTAAAAATTTTGATGCTACTTTCATTTTTTCATTCAACTACAAAAAGTTTAATTTCAAATCAATTTTAATTTAAGACTTTAACTCAGTCTAGTGGAAATTCAATTGGGCTGTTATTAAATGGTTATTAATTTTTTATTTTAATTTTTATTTGATAAAATCAATAATTATAATAATAATTAGTTATTTTTATAATTATTATAGCTATTTTATTACTAACTAGTAATATTTAGTTATTTAGCTATTTAAATATTAATTTAAAGTTAAAATGTTCGATAATAGTAATATTCAATGATTGAATAAAAAATATTCAAAATAAGTAAAAGAAACTAATTTTTAATTTTTAAAAGCTAAAAAGATATATTTTTATCAATTATTTTCTAAAATTTAAATATTAATTTATTTTAGATATTATTAAATAATATAATTTTAAAAATAATATTTTGATTGAGTTAAAATATTAAAGATTGGGTGGGAAATTAAAATTTTAGGAATTATTAAAGAAAATTCATGAAAAATGAAAGAGAGTGTAAAAATGAGTAAAGCAGAAACAGTAAAAGATAGTAACAAGTCAATCAACATAATCTAAAAGCTTTTATTAAATTTAAAAATTAAAACTTAGTAATTTTAGTAGAACAACCTAACAACGAGTTCCGTTGTCGTCCAGCGGTTAGGATATCTGGCTTTCACCCAGGAGACCCGGGTTCGATTCCCGGCAACGGAATGTGTTTTTAGTTTTTCAACCCAGGAGATGTGAATAGTAAAGAAAGTGTGTCCAATTCTCTTGTTGTTGTGGTTGCTGCATTATACTTGTGATACCCATAAAACTTCCCATGAAACTCGTTGAATTTGGAAGACATTTTAATGATAAATCTATGTTTGAATTTTATCATCCATACGATTCCAAGTCCGAACGTCCATTTGCTTCAATGTAACAGATCTAACCGTCTACCATGATCCATATATCTTCGTTAAACTTCTCTAGCCATCAAAACCTTGTTATATTTACAAGTCAAGTCGAAATCCTCCTGTTCCCAAAAGAAAAAAAAAAACCGAAAAAACGACCACTGCCGTGTATTTCTGTTAACATGTATTCTGTTGTAGCAAATGAGCTTCCAAATACCGTCTCCAAGTCCTCAATGGACTTGCATCTCCAAAGTTGGGTCTACTTTCCTTTGTTCTGAAGCTCGTAAGTAAACCCTTGGCCGCAAAACCCAGCAGCTCAGTTGAATCCATGAAACTATGCATCCGTGAAAAGATTCCTACTTCATGGGAGGATCTCCTTGTAAAATTCTCATCACAAGTAACGGGCTCCTGGTGTGGCGTGACGTCTGGCGTCGGAAGGATTTTAGATTCTGATGCATCATCTTCAATATATACCTGGCTTCCCATGCCAAAAGAATCCCAGTCAACCTGTTGTAGCATATCTGCTGCTCTGTTTCCGGCACCAGGATGTTGGTGTATGATTGACTGCTCTAATGCCAACTTCTCGGCTTGAACTTTCAATTCAAGTAGTCGACTACCGATCCTTGAAGCTACAGCATCATAGAGTTGCCCTCTTGATACTTGCTCCTTTTCTTCTACATTAAGCAAATCATCAACAAGGATAGGATCCCCGACAAGCACTGTCACCTGCATGACCCATAAACCACAATTACTAAGGTACAAAATACAGTGAGAACACAAGGAATAAATTCCTTATCTTATATTCCTGAAGCCTAAAGAAAGTGAAAAGATTAGGGAGCTAAAATTCCAGAATGTCTCAGTTTTTAGTACTGAACGATATTTTCTACATCACAATAGATAACTAAATAGAAGACGTACCATCTTGCCAATCCTAGGCAAGTTGACCCCTATAGGCATTATCTCCTGCATCCCAATATGTACAAATGGAATTATCATAGGGACAGTATCAGCATCAAGGATCAACCTATCAAGGTAAGAAAGCGAAATGGTCACATTTACAGCATTCCGGAGTTGGTAAACTGTAGTTTCAATCCTAAACAATCAACCAATTCTTCTATAAACGATAAATGTGAGAAAACCCGTTTCTCTTTCTCAATTATTTTTTTGTGTCAAGATTATTGCATTGATATATCCCATAGCTAACACCCCAACAGCACACCAATAAATTTTTGATATCCTTAGCAATGTTCTTACCTCCCAACCCCTCTCTTTGAAGACCCCATAGTTTTCCCACCATCACGAGACCGGCTGCCTTCCGGGAAAATATGAACCCATCCACCACTATTTAGCTTTGCGATGGCCATATCCATCCCCTGCAGCCAAAAATTAATATAAAAGATTAATGCATCTCAGTAACAGCATGATTAATCAAGATGAGAATACAACACATACATTCAGGTTTCAGAATAGAAATTCAAGATGAACATTTCAAAATAACCATATTTATTATAATAGTCAGTTTGCAAAATGAATATCTCAATGTAGATGATGCTAAATTTCGAGCAAGAAGGAAATGCTTAGATGAGCAACAAACTGGTTGCAGAGAAATGAAAAAGAAGGCAGTGAGACCTTAGTGTCCAAAAATATGACCTTCTGAATTGAGTAGGAGATTGTCACTATGGGAGTTGGCCTTTATGTGAGAAAAGTAGCAAACGAATTCAATTGTCACCTTGGATAACATTTTACATGAAACATATGCCAAAACACTTTAATATCTTAGGAAGCAACACTAATTGTTTTCCTTAAAAATATGTCACAATTGAAGTGTGCATCAAGCAGTTCTGAGTTATGATCAGCAAACATTCAACGATCCATGCATATGAACTGATGGAAATACAAAATCAAGATGTTACCTTCTGATAAATTCCATCCCCACGAGAGACAGGCAATACTTTGACTGATCGAAAAAACGCAGAAGTTACAGGGTTACGGAAACAACGATCAGTAGCACAAAGTGTCCATCTTAAGTTATGAGCATCCATAAGTACTCCTGGAGGAAGCAATGAAGCAATAACAAATGGATCATCCATAGAAGCAACATGATTGCTCACCTACAAAAGGAGAAAACATTTAATTATCATCTCATATCGTCATTCACGATCATGTAATGAAAAATAAACAGATAAACAAAATGAAAAGGATATGTAAATGTTTGCAAGAGTAACCTAGAATACTATGGTTAAAATCAATCAATAGATGGGGCGATTTATACCGTCAAAAGCGCCTTATTCCTGGGTCTATGAAGCAACGCGTCGTGCAATTTCTCTAAACCATATACCTGATATGCAGAGAACGCATGCAGCAACTTCAGAAACAAAAGATCAATAACAAAATTGCGATTAAAATAACACTATCAGGCAAAAACCCATATACTTGAACGCGATTAAGTCCATTCATAAAAACATGACACACGTTCCCAATGAGAGGAACAGCAACCGACTGCAGCATGCGAATAATAATGGATTCTTCTTCAGCATCGAATTCTTTACTAACTGCACTCACAAATAATCCATAAAAACAATATCTTAATATCAGTATACTTATCTCTCAACTATCTATGATCAAATCAGAACATCATAATACCAAACAAACATTCACGAAAAGAGAACATATAAATTGAACGTTAATTATCAATTCACAACATAATTTAAGCACAGCAGCGCGGGAATCACAATAAGAAAATAGCTAAAAAGGGCAAACGAAACAAAAAGTAAAAACACGACGAAAATTAACATACTGTGCATGTAAGGAAAAACAAGGCTGTTTATAATAACCTCTTTTACGATAAAAGGGTGAAGCGGTAGTAGAAGAAGAAGAAGACGGCAGGGAAGCTCGGCGAAAGTCGCGGAAGCGAGTGATCCAACGGTGGAAAGTGGAAGAAAAACGATCATCAGAAAATAAAGGAGGACGACGGCGATGACGGTCCACAGCTACTCTGAAGCGGTCTCTGAGGCGGAGCTGCAATGTGCGGGCCTTGATCTTCCATAGATCAGCTCTTTCGATCGTATGGACGGCCATCTTTCTTTTGTTTCGTTAATGATTTTTCTTTTCTCGAACGGAGTTTTGCAGAGGAGACGGGGCGAATGTATTGAAAAGCCAAAGGGTGTCGATGGGGAAGAAGGCGGCGGCGGAAGGGCTCAGGTACTGATGCTATTCCGTCACTGTGTGAGGAAAAACTATTACTCGAGGTTAGGGGTGCGTGGTAAGCACGTGAGCATCTATGGATAAAAAGAAAAAAGATATTTATCATATGTAGACTTTTCATGCTTGGATCCATTACGAGGATTTTCAAATTGGGGAATATATTTGAATTTTAATTGTTTTAAAAATTAAATTTTAAAATTTTGTTAAAATAGAAACTATGTCAATTTCGTATTATTTTTAATTTTTAATTCAATATAATTATAATAAATTAATTCAATCTAGTTTGAAGATCATGAATTGAGAGAAAATTAATTCAAATTTCAAATTAATAACTAATTATACAACATTAAAAATCATTTAAAAATTAAAAAAATAATTAAATGCATTTAATATATATTTTATATACAAATTCTATAAATTTTTACAATATTATTAAATTTTATTTATTTTTAAAAATATATCATTTGAAAAAATACAAAATCCTAAGTAAACTATTTGTAGCCTTTTAATAAATTATTTGATCTTTTGTGAAATTACTATATATCGAATTATTTTAATTTTTTAATCATATGAATTTAAAAAATTTGAGTTGCAATTATTTATATAATATTTAGAATTGTATCAATCAAAATCAAAATTAACAATGTAATTTGATGTAATTCTAGTCAAACAATCAATAATTTAATTTAATTTAATTTAAATTATTTTTTAATGCATCAATTTAATTCAATAAAATTTTTATGTACATAACTAAAGGTACATTTAAAAGTTTGTTTTAACAAGACTACACATATAAAGAAAAAAATGTCACATTTAAATACACTTCAATTTAAAATGTTTATGTTTATATGATAAATTTAAAAATTTTAATGATTTTAATTTAGTATGTTTCTTAATACTTATATAGCAAACTTAAAAATTTTATTAACTCTGTTAAAATTTAAAAATCTATTTAAAATTAATCATTTTAATATTACTAATATGATTTTATTCAATCTTTAGTAATTATATTCTTTTATATACTGTATTCTTAATATATCTTAATTTATATATCATAAATTTTTAATATTTATCTTTTTGGATATATATATATATATATATATAAAGTAAGGTCTTAAAATTTTAAAGTCTATTTAAAATTAATCTTTTTATATTTCTAATATATGTTTGTTCCACCTTTAATATTAATATGTCTTAATTAGTATATTATAAACTTTTAATATTTTTCATGTTCTTCTAGATACCATATTTTTAACATATATTTTAATTAGTGTATCATAATAAAGTTTGATTATCATTTAAATACATTTTGTTGAGTTTTTTCATTTTTACTAATTTATCAAATAAAATACATTAATATTATATTTAAAATTAATTAAATATTAAATTATAATATTTAGTATTTAATAATACTCATATATTTATATTTTTCTTATGTAAGTAAATTTTTCATGATTCATTACATTTTAATCCATTAAATATCTACGCAATATATATGACATATGTTTTACTCTTAGATCTTAATATCAATAAAAGAGAATTAAATTATTTTGATGAGAAAATGTTAGATGCAAGAAGCTTTTAATACAAAAGACAAACTTGAATTGATTAGTTTGAAATTAATTTTTATTGATGAAAAGGTTAATTGTAAAGGAAATTCGATATATATTGTTTTATTTTCATTATAAAATTTTTGTTACATAAATAATATTTTATTTATGTTGTATAAAAAAAATCTAATGCATATGACAATTTGAAAGACTCATATAATCATTTACAAGTCAATGTTACTAAAAATATATTTATTTTATATCAAGAATTTAATGTGATAGAAAGCTTAAGTTATTTTAAACTATTATCAAATAAATTAAAGATCATATTTATATCTTTGGCTCTCTTTCACAAACTTTAAGAATGAACATTGAAAATTAAAGAAAATAATTTTCAATTTGTCACCTTTAATTTAATAGATATTAGGACTAATGCATTTATTGCTAGATTTTTTATATTTTATTTTTTAACATTTATATATTTTATGAGGTAGATGTTATTGATTATACAATATAAATTGATTATTTAAAAATTATTGGAATAGAAAGAGAAAAAGAGATTCAAATATTTATTAATTTATTAATTTTTTATTTGTAAATTTCAATAATATTTCTATTAATATTAATTGTTTATTATTTACTTTTATCATTAATTATATCTTTCAAATACATATGCTATTATTAAAGAATTTAATTATAAAATAAACATATGTTATTTTATAGTTTGTTATGTAAATAACAGAAAAAATTTTGAATTAGAAATGATTAATCCATCTTTTATAGTTTAGATGTTTATTGTTGGTTATTATTATAACATTTTTTATTTCTTAGTTTCTCAATTTGTTAAACAATATTTTTTTATTGCTTGTAATAGGATCTAAAAAGTATATGAAGATTATTTGAAAATGAAGAATCATATAAAATACATAAAGAAAATTAAAATCTTTGACAAAAACATGTGTTAACTTATTTAATATTTAATTCAAATTTAATACTTATTAAAAACAAAGTCATTTTATTTTTATAATCAATTCTATGATTAATTATATTAAAAATAAATTTTTTATTTTCTCAATAATTATTTTAAAATAAAATACATTAATATAAATTTATGATTAATTATAATTAATTAACCTTTTAGATTTTTTTTGATTACGTTTTGACTATATTTATATTTATAGGTGAAATATAAAATTTGATATCTCATATTTTACTTTGTCATTGTTATTATGTTATTGTTAGCCTTAAGATTTTGATGTATGTATTTTTGTAAAATTAATTTAAGTTAATTTGAATTTAAAATGTTGATTTTGATGTTGGTACGGGCATACGGTTAACCGTACCAAGTCTGTTTGCATTTTTGGTATGTGGTACGGGTGTACTAGTTCTACTATGATCGTACCAGATTTTGTGTTATATTTGAAATGTTGTCGAAGCAATAGTACGAGCGTACCAATGGAGTGATACAGGCATATTAAGCTTTCGATGAAATTTATGAATTGTGGTTTGTATAGCTGTATAGGTGTACTAATTCTGGTACGATAGTACCAGATTCTGTGTTTTATTTGTAAAACTTGTTGAGATCTCGGTACGGGCGTACCAACTATTTGGCTAAAATTGAATTGTGTTTTAAGTAACGGTACAGTACGACCTTACGCGCATCTGCAGAAAGATTTTAAATCTTTCTAACGGCTCTTTTTCATAAGTACTTCTTAGAACTTTTGACTACTTTGCTTTCTAACAGATCAATTCTCTCTGTAGCACTTTCATATTGATGAGATTAGCCTCTATCAAGTAAGTTACTTTGACAAAAATATTTTCCGTACTTGTATTTCTTAATCTCTCACTCTTACACAAACCTAGCTTTTTTATTGTAATTTTTAGGTTGGTGTATGGTTAATGCTTGAAGTATTATTGTTGTAATTGAAAGAAGATCTTTGTGAGCTGTGTTTTGATTGTAAAGGTTTGAGTGTGAGCCTTTAAAACATTATGGATTGGACTTGTGTTGAGGAATCTATTTGTTGTATTGTGATTGATTTTAATGGATCCCTAAGTTGAGACTTAGGAGAAGTGGACATATGCAAAGAGTTGTGCTGAACCACTATAAATTGTATTGTATTGCCATACTTCCGCAGACTTTTAGTTATATATTTTTATATTTTTATTATGTATATTACATATTCTTTATTATTCTATAAAAGTTATATCATTCACTTGATCATTACAACAGCAAGGTTACAATATATATATATGGACACCATGAGATTGATTAATAAGAGCACTTGTATTGGACTGAAACTAGGACTCATAAATGTTAATCTTATCATACCCTGTAATTCTAACTCGAGAAGAATTGATTTGTGAGTTTCAACTTGAGAAGAGCATGTCGGCATCATGGTAATGGTTTAGTCACAATATTAGTGAGCTGATCCTTGAAAGAAAGAAACTGAACACGAATATCTTTGCAAGTAACTTTATCATAGATAAAGTGGTAGTCAACTTCAATATGCTTTATTTGAGCATGAAAAATTGGATTGGTAGACAAATAAGTGGCACCAA
The DNA here is from genome assembly GCA_948192965.1 of Dalechampia spathulata. NCBI lineage: Eukaryota > Viridiplantae > Streptophyta > Magnoliopsida > Malpighiales > Euphorbiaceae > Dalechampia > Dalechampia spathulata. The sequence continues at coordinate 6,862 of CANYBF010217298.1, read as the reverse complement.
TATTATCACACCAAATAACCTGAATAGTAGATAAACACAAAGGGATATCATACAACAAATATTGAATCTAAGTAACCTTAATAGTAGCCAAGCCTAGAGCCCGATATTCTACCTTCGTGGAGGAGTAAGCAATGCTTCCTAAACACCCAAGAGATTAGATTCGTACCCATGAAAATAGCACATCTTGAAATAGACATGTGATCATACTTGTTACAAGCCTAATATGCATCGATGTAAACATTCAAAGCTGATGAAACACTCTTAGTTAATAGCAAACCATGATGCTTAGTGGCTTGCAAATAACAAAGAAAACACTTAACTACCGACCGATGACTGGTACTCGGAGCATGAACAAACTGAGAAACTTGATATACTGAAAACTAAATATTTGGATGAGGTAACGATAAATACTGCAAACCACCAACAATAGTATAATATAGTGTAGCATTCATACATAGTTCATCAACTTATGCAATTAACTTGTCACTCGCATGGGTAGGAGTAGTTAACCCATTACACATCTGCATATTAGCCTTAACAAGTAAATTAGAAATATACTTAGAATGAGTAAGAAAAAGCCCTTGTTAGATCGAAGCACCTCAAAGTCTAAAAAATAATCGAGTTGACCAAGTTCCTTGAGAGCAAATTCATGATTGATTTTGCCAATAACAACAAGTAAATGGATAGCATCACTTCTATTAAAAAGGATATCATCAACATAGACAAGGCAAAAGCTTGAACACGACCATATCTATAATAGAAAAGGGAGGAGTTAGCCTTTGAATAGCAAAAACCTTATTTAACAAGAGCACCAGCTAAACGATGATACCACTGATGAAGAGATTATTGTAGACCATACAATGAATGATGAAGCATGTATAGGATAATCACAATCAATGAAACCAGGTGGCTGCTTTATAAAAACAATATACTCAAAATCACAATTTAAGAAGGCATTGCTAATATCAAGTTAGCGAGTGTCCCAACTATTTGACATAACATGAGAGAGAATAATAGGTGTGATAATTGGCTTAATAAATGGAGAAAACATTTTACAAAAATCAACACTAAGTCATTGATGGTATCCTTTGGCAATAAGACAAGCTTTATAGCTGTAGAATATGAGATTGAATTTCTGTGTATATTGACAGAATATGAGTAGGGTATATAGACATCTTAGTAGCTAGCAAAATAAAGGAAAGAAATATCTAAAGATCCTAATATTCATACAATCCCTATGATCTAGTAATTATAGCATTAATGTAGGAATATACAATCTGTTACACTCCCCCTCAAGTTGGAGCATAGATGTTAATCATGCTCAACTTGTTACAAATATAATTAATTCGAGTCCCATGGAGTGCTTTGGTGAAAATGTCACCTAGTTGATTGTAGGTTTTCACAAAGCCAGTGATGATAAGATTTTGCTGAAGTTTCTCTTGGATGAAGTAACAATCAATCTCAATATGCTTAGTTCGTTCATGAAACACCGGATTAGAGGCTATATGGAGAGCAGCTTGATTATCGCACCATAAATGTGTTGGAGTAGTGATTTGAAACCCAAGTTCTCCTAGAATTTGATGAATCCACATAACTTCACAAATTATTTGAGCCATTGCTCTATATTCTGATTCCGCACTTGATCTTGAGACTACATTTTATTTCTTGCTTTTCCATGAGACCAAGTTTCCTCCTAAGAAAACATAAAAACCTATTGTAGATCGTTTATCAACCTTCGAACTCACCCAATCCGCATCCGAGAAACACTCAATATTAGAATGTCCATGATTCTTGTAAAGAATACCATATCCAGGGGCACCTTTCAAGTAGCATAAGATTTGCTCAAGAGCTGTCCAGTGGCTAAGTGTTGGTGAGGACATAAATTGACTGACCACACTGACAGAATAAGCTATGTCAGGGCGAGTAAGAGTGAGATAATTCAGTTTTCCAACTAATCTTCTATATTTTTCTGGATCTAAAAATGGCTCTCCATCATCTTTAGTGAGCTATAAATTAGGAACCATTAGCGAAGTAGAAGGTTTAGCACTTATCTTCCCTGTTTCAATGAGGAGATCAAGAACATATTTTCTCTGAGAAAGGAAGATTCCTGATTTACTCCAAGCCACTTCAATTCCTAAGAAATACTTTAACAACCCCAAATCTTTAGTCTGAAACTGAGTATGTAGAAAAGCCTTGAGAGAAATGATGCCGACTTGATCATTACTAGTAATGACAATATCACCAACATAAATAACTAACAGAATTATGTTGAATGTAGATCGCTTATAGAAAACAAAGTGATCAGAAGAACTTTTCACCATCCCAAACTATTGAATGATTGTACTAAACTTGCCATACCATGCTCGTGGACTCTATTTCAAACCATACAATGATTTTAGAAGCTGACATACCTTACCAATCTCCCCCTGAGAAACAAACCCAAGAGTTTACTCCATATAGACTTCCTCTTAGAGATCACCATGTAAAAAAGCATTTTTAATGTTTAGCTGGTGGAGAGGCCAATCATGTGTAGTAGCCAAAGAGATAAATAAATGAACAGTCATCATTTTAGCAATCGGGGAGAAGGTATCAGAATAGTCCATGCCATACATCTGAGCATATCCTTTGGCAACCAGGTGGGCTTTGAAACGTGAAATAGAACCATTAGGGTTAACCTTGACGGTGAAAACCCACTTACAACCAACCGACTGTTTGCCTGCAGGTAAAGAAACTAAAGTCCATGTACCATTAGCATCTAAAAGCATTCATCTTATCGAGCATAGCTTGTCGTCAACCAAGGTTAGATAAAGTAACATAAACAGTTTTGGGAATAGTGATAGAATCGAGCTTAGTAATAAAGGAGCAGGTGGATGGAGACAAAGAAGTATAAGAGATAAAAAAAAGGAAATAGGATGAGTATAAGTACGTTTACCTTTGCGAAGAGCAATAGGGACGTCTAAGTCAGTCGTAATAGGATCCACAGACGTCGAGGTTGGTTCAGGACATGAGGCAGCAAGACGTATCCGCCTAACATATTGTTGACCAAAACGAGGCTTAGGGGGAAGAGGAGGCATTGTAGGTATGACATGGGAGGAGCATGTATAAGAAATAGCCTGATATTGTAAGAAATCATCATCCTCGACATGGCTAGATTGTGGTATATAGGAGAAAAATGGTTGAGACTCCCAGAAAGTAATATCAATAGAGATGAAGTATCGATGAAAATTAGGAGAATAACAACGATACCCTTTTTGGACTCAAGAATAACCCAGAAAAACATATTTTAAGTACTTAAGAGATAATTTAATGAGCTGGGGGCGGACATCTTGAACAAAACAAGTACAGCCAAATATTTTAGGAGAAACAGGAAACATCAGAGTCGTAGGCAATAAGACAGAAAAGCGAATGGTACCTTGCAGAATAGATGATGGCATCCGGTTAATAAGAAAATAGGTTGTTGAGATAGCATCAGCCCAAAAGGATTTAGGAACCTGCATTTGAAATAAGAAGGCACAAGCCATTTCTAAAAGATATCTATTCTTACGTTCAGCAACACCATTCTGAGCAAGGGTGTCAACACATGAGGTTTGATGAATGATGCCATTTTTTAGCATAAAAGAGTGAATAGAGCCTGATAAATATTCTTTAGCATTATCACTTCGTAAACATTAAACAGACATATTAAATTGGGTATGCACCTCAACACAAAAAGTAGAGAAATGTGTAAAAATTTTGGAACGATTTTTCATTAAATATAACCAGGTTATATGAGAATAATCATATATAAAAGTAATAAAATTTTTGAAACCAGTGGGGGATGACATGGGACAAGGCTCCCAGACATCAGAATGAACTATCTTAAAGGGAGTTGAAGCTCGTTTATTGACTCTAAGACTAAGCAGACTATGATGATGCTTGGCGAATTGACATGACTCGTAATGTAATGTATAAAGATTTAACTGCAGGCATAATAACTTGAAACTAGATAAGGATGGGTGACCTAACCGATAATGAGTCTCAAAGGGATCAGTGTTTTACGAGCAAGCCAAAATTGTGGAGACAGGACTGTCAAAGACATATAGGCCAGCCGAAACATGTCCTTTATCAAAAATCCTCTTCATCGTAAGATCCTGAAACAAGCAATGATCAGGAAAAAATGAGACATAACAATTTAAATCATGGGTCAATTTACTAACAGAGAGCAGATTGAAAGATAGATCTGGTATACTAAGAACAGAAGACAAAGGTAAGTTCGGATTAAGTTGAACATTACCAGAACCATGAACAGTAGAGGTAGTGCCATCAGCTAAGGTAACAGGAGAGGAATGATGTTTTTGAAAAGAAGAAAAAAGGGTGGAGTTACCTGTCATGTGATCTGTAGCACCAGAGTCAATAACCCAATGAGTTGAGGTGGATAAGAGACATGTGTTTGAGTTACCTAACTCGACGACAGGAGAGCTAGGGGTAGATGAATGCTGGAGAGCCTGTTGGTAGTGGGTGAATTTAACGAAGTCAGCATCAAAGATTAAGACAGATCTGTCAATGGGATTTGAAGAAGCAATATTGATTGATGGATTGCGAGTTGGTCGATTTTGTAATTTTTGACAAAAACGTTTAGTATGATCAACTTTATGGTAGTAATAACAGTGGCCTTAGGTTTATGATGATAACTGGGCACATTCTTATGAACTAAGCGCCTACTTGGAGACCCCAAAATACTAGTATGACTAATCAGGGCACTAAGAGAAGGTTGGACCATGTGAGAGGATCCTTTCGTGCGAAGGACATGAGCAAATGTCTCGTGCAAAGAGGGGATCTCAGAACCAGACAAGATTTATGATCGAGCAGTGTCAAATTCGAACGGTAATCCAGCCAAAAAGCTCATAATGGCCATTTTCTCAAGATTTGCATGATGGACCTTAACATCTAAACTAAACGGCATTAGGGACTCAAGTTCTTCATATGTTTTCTTGAAATCCATGAAATAAGCAGTGACTGACTTGTCCTGTTTATCAGCACAATAGAACGCCTTGCACACATCATAAGTGCGAGTGATGTTTCATTTTCCAGAATATAAAAACTCGAGATAATCTAGTAACTGCTTAACAGTATTACAGTGATTTGTTAGGCTGATCACTTCGGCAGACATGCAGTTCCGAATCTGTAAGAACAAACGAGCATCCTCCCGCTGCCATTCCAAAAGCTTATCATCCTCAATACCATTGAGCTTAGGAGGATCATCAGTCATATGCTTATCCTGATGAATGCTAATAAGATACATGCGGATAGTCTTCTCCCAATCATAATAGTTGTATTCAGTAAGCTTAATGTCATTGAACTTAGTTGGGATAGGTACGATATTAGTCACAGTGATCTTATTGGATGCCATATCTTGAGTGTAAAGTAAATTACTAAAATCAGTGATCAGAGAGGAAGAAAGAGGATAAAAAATCGAGCCTGGAGAACAAATCGGATCCCAAGAAGGTGAGCCACGAGCTCATACGAGCCAACGTGTGAAGAAGAATCCGGGAGGAGAGGCAGCACGTGAGGCCCACGCTCAAAGATTCTGATCACCGAAAGTTGGGCCGATCAGTAAGAGGAGGTTCTAAAGGTAGGGGCGATGAGAATAACCGGTCACTCAATAATGGTGACCCATAAGAAAAGGAACTCGCCAGAGAAAGAAAGAAGAAGATTTGCGTGCAAGGCAAAAAAAATTTTCCTTTAACCGTGAAGGCTCTGATACCATGTAGAATATGAGATTGAATTTCTGTGTATATTGATAGAATATGAGTAGGGTATATATACATCTTAGTAGCTAGAAAAATAAAGGAAAGAAATATCTAAAGATCCTAATATTCATACAATCCCTATGATCTAGTAATTATAGCACTAATGTAGAGAAAAGAACTTTTGTTGTTCATAAAGCTTATCAATGACTATGAGAGTATATTGCCAGATTTCTCCCAAAGTGATATGGGAAATTTCTTTGCAAGAATCCCAAACCATTCTTTGAATTTCTGGATGGAGTTACTGAGGAAGAGAAGCTATGAATGTATACTTAAGATTCTCATCACTGTCTTCTAGGCCTTAAATCTCATAGTATAACTGAGATATTTTGATGTAATGTTTCTCTAGATCTTTGAGGAATAAATAACAACACTTATGATCAAAATACTCTTGCTTCTTCTATTTGAAAATAAGATCATAATTACCAAGGAACTGGTTATGAATAACTCCAAGACCTTCATCCATAGCAGCAACTGAAATAAACTGCATCTGATGGTAAGGACTGAGTTTGTGAAACCATTCTTTGATAATGCCAACAAATCTGGATGTGAATTCTGCAAGGACATCTTTAAGAACAGCTCTAGGTTGACCAAGTTGCACGTCTATCTGTCACGCCCAGCCCATACCTGGAGCAACATGCTCCCGTAGCATACACAATGATCTACCGTATGGCAAACCGCTGTATACACTACAAGGGATACCTGTACATACATACAAATAAACGTCGTATGGGGATCTCCTGTAGTATGGCAGTAATCTCCGTAAACAGAACCAAACATAACCCTGGATAACATACATTCTATTGAACGTATAAGCGTATAACAAAAGTATATTTCTTAATATACCACAGTTCTGATTACATTATCCGTACAACCACCCTTTAACTACAAATACAATACTGCCTCACTAAACTATACAAGCCAAAACATAAGGCTACAAAAGAATCTAAGCTCGGTTGCTCCAGACCACCTTGAGACGGGAATTCACTGTTGAATCCACCTCTCCGCTGACGACCGTAATCACTGCTCTGGGCCTTCTGCCGGAGGCTCGGAACCTGCGTTCATCAATTGACAAA
>CANYBF010217296.1:0-27490 GCA_948192965.1 Dalechampia spathulata | reverse complement strand
AGCTAATTCTGGTTCTGTCTATTTAGGTGATGACAGATGTTGCAATATTGTTGGTATTGGTGATGTCAGAATTAGGATGTATGATGGCATTGTTAGAACTTTGTGTGATGTTAGGCATATACCAGAATTGAAAAAGAATCTAATTTCTGTGGGCACTTTACATAAGAATGGCTTTATTCCTAAGGCAGATGAGGATAGGCAGACCATTAGACTTGTTAAAGGTGCATTGACTGTGATGAAAGGAAAGTTAACTGTTGGAAATATCTATAAACTGTTAGGGAGTACAGTTGTAGGTGGAGTACATTCTGTTGAGTCACATGATGATAGTACGAAATTGTGGCATATGCGTCTTGGGCATCTTAGTGAACGTGGAATGACTGAATTACATAAACGGAATTTGCTGCACGGTGTTAAAACTTGCAAGCTTGATTTTTGTAAGTTTTGTGTCCTTGGGAAGCATACTAGAGTTAGTTTTATGACTGGAAAGCATACAACTGAGGGGATTCTTGATTATGTGCATTCTGATGTATGGGGTCCTACCAGAGAGTCATCATTGGGTGGATCTATGTATTTTGTTACTTTTACTGATGATTTTTCTAGGAAAGTTTGGGTATATTTCTTGAAACAGAAATCTGAAGTTTTCAACAAGTTCAAGTTGTGGAAAGCTGAGGTGGAGAACCAAACTGGTAGAAAGATCAAGTATCTGAGGTCTGATAATGGCACAGAGTACACAGATTCACAGTTTCAGAAATTCTGTGAGGAGCATGGAATTCAGAGACATTTTTCAGTGCGCAAGACACCACAACAGAATGGTGTTGCTGAAAGGATGAACAGGTCGTTGACTGAAAGGGCTAGATGTTTGAGACTGAATGCAGGGCTTCCTAAGCACTTCTGGGCAGAGGCAATCAGTATGGCATGTTATCTCATCAATAGATCACCACGAGCATCTTTGGGTGGTAAGGTTGCAGAAGAGGTATGGACTGGTAATGCTGTTGATCTTAATCACTTACGTATTTTTGGTTGTCCTGCTTATGTGCATGTACCTGGAGATGAGAGATCGAAACTTGATGCAAAGTCTAAGAAGTGCATCTTTCTGGGTTACAAGAAAGGTGTGAAAGGCTACAAGTTTTGGGATCCGGTTGACAAGAAAGTGATGATTAGTAGAGATGCAGTTTTTGATGAGCAATTCATGCTGCAGCAGAATGAGGAAAAGGTGCAGGTGGAATTAGAACATGTACCAGCAGCAGCAGCATCAGAGAGAGGTGAAAGTTCAAATTCATCATCTGGTGGTTCTAATGCAATTGATTTGAAGGACTTTCATCTAGCAAGGGATAGAGAGAGACGTACCAATGTAAAAGCTCCAACTCGATTTGGTTTTGAAGATATGGTCTCTTTTGCTCTTCACATTACTAGTGAGGATCCAGTCTCTTTTCAAGAGGCTATCACCAGCCAGGAGAGAGAGACATGGATGGGTGCAATGGTTGAAGAGATGACGTCTTTGCAGAAGAATCAGACGTGGGGACTAGCTTATCTTCCTGCTGGAAAGAAAGCTATTGGTTGCAAATGGGTGTATAAGAAGAAGCCAGCAGTATCAGAAAAAGAGGGGGAAAGGTTCAAGGCTCGGTTAGTAGCAAAGGGATTTTCACAGCAGCAAGGGATCGATTATGATGAGATTTTTTCTCCTGTGGTTAGGCATACTTCGATCAGGGCAGTACTTGCACTAGTAGCTAATTGGGATTTGCATTTAGAGCAGATGGATGTTAAAACTGCTTTTTTGCATGGTGATTTAGAGGAGCAGATTTATATGCAACAGCCAGAAGGTTTCATTCAACCTGGACATGAGCATTTGGTTTGCAGGTTGAAGAGGTCTTTGTATGGATTGAAACAGGCTCCAAGGCAGTGGCATAAACGGTTTGATTCCTATATGATTCAGATTGGCTACAAGAGTTGTGAGTATGATTGTTGTGTTTATGTTAAGAGTCTTGATGATGGTTCTTTTATTTTTCTGTTACTGTATGTTGACGACATGTTGATTGCTACAAAGAATATGAATGATGTTGTTGGTTTGAAAGCTTTGTTAAGCCAGGAGTTTGATATGAAAGACTTAGGTGCTGCACAGAAAATTCTTGGGATGGAGATTCAAAGGGATAGAAGCTCAAGAAAACTATGGTTATCTCAGCAAGGTTATGTTGAGAAGATACTAGACGGATTTGGGATGAGCAGTGCAAAGCCAGTGGTCACTCCATTGGCAAGTCATTTTAAGCTCTCTTCAGAACAATGCCCTAAGACAGATAAAGAGGTTGCAAACATGGCAGAGGTTCCTTATGCTAGTGCTGTTGGATGCCTGATGTATGCAATGGTATGTACATGCCCTGATTTAGCTCATGCTGTTAGTCAAGTTAGCAAATACATGTCTAAACCAGGTAGGCGACATTGGGAGGCAGTCAAATGGATTTTCAGGTATTTGAGAGGTACTGTAGGGCATGGTATTTTGTTTGGTAATCAACAGGGTGATCCTTTGGTTGTTGGATATGTGGATTCAGATTATGCAGGTGATTTGGATGATAGAAGGTCAACAACGGGGTATGTTTTTACTCTTAGTGGAGGACCTATATGTTGGAAGTCAACTGTTCAGTCTATTGTGGCATTATCTACTACTGAAGCAGAATATATGGCAACAGTTGAGGCTGCAAAGGAAGCTTTATGGCTTGTTGGGTTAGTGAATGAACTGGGTGTTCAGCAAGGTAGAGTTCAGTTGTGTTGTGATAGTCAGAGTGCTATTTATCTAGCAAAGAATCAGATATATCATGCTAGAACAAAGCATATTGATGTGAGGTTTCACAAGATCAGAGAGCTGATAGCATCTGGTGAGATAGTGTTGCAGAAGGTTGATACTACAGAGAATGCAGCTGATATGTTGACCAAGCCGGTTACTACGGACAAGTTTAACCATTGCTTGAACTTGTTGAATGTTTACAGTTGCTAGAGAAGCGTGGTAGGCCAGCCCACTACATTTGTTTGAAACTTCTGAATTGTACATCTCCAAAAGAGGTGGTATATTCGCAAAGGTAGAGATTTGTTAGGTATAGCTTATATACTGGTAAAGGGGCAGATGTCGGAGAGAAGCGGAGAGAGCGAATGGAGCGTAGTGAAACGAGCGAACGAAATGGAGTGATAACATCTGCCCATTGGGGGGGTTTCATGAGTTGTGGGTTGGGGGTGTGGGGGCGGAGCCCCCGCGGTACGGTATGGGTATTTCGGTAATTATACCGTTTAGGGTTATTATTTAAATAACTTGTAATTGTAACCTATTATGCTTATGCTGAATAAGAAAAACAGCCGCTCATCGCTCCCGAGGACGTATACACATTGTCGAACCTCGTTAAATCTTGTGTTCTTTACTTTTCCTTCTTGTTTTCGTCTTAATCCTGTGTGTTATAGCCGATTATTCTCAACATATTTGTTATTCTTTATCAAGTTCTCCTAAATCTATTGTGGACCTCTTTGATAGCCTTTTTTTACTAAAAATTCGAGTGAGTTAATCAAAATAAGCGAATGATTTGTTTCATAACCCGTTAACAGGAAGATGAGTTTATGTAATGTAAAAAACATGTAGTGTTAGAATTCTACATATAAGCATACAATTATGACGATCTCAATATATTCCAAGAAAATGAATCATCCATTCTTTAAAATTTGTTCCTTAGTAGTAGTGATGTAATCTCATCCAAATCAAAAGCAGCCATTTCCTTGCATTATGCAAAATGCATAATGTTATTTCTCAAGTAATTTGTAGCATGATTGAATTGAGTATGAGTATTGGCTTTCTTGTGGGAATCATGCAACTTCTCTCTAATATAAGCCACCAATATTTGAAAGGGACTATTTTTGAAGATTTCATTTCTACCTTTCTAGATTCTACTAAACGTAACATCATCTAAGTAAGGAGAACATCTTCCTCATGTTCCTATGCATTAGGATCGATCAACCAACCATTAGAGCAGTCTTAGTGTTTAAGGTGTTGCTGTATATGTATACTACATAGGACAAATGTATTGAAATGATCTTATATTTTCTTAAGGATCAATAGTTCAAATTGGTTTTTTTTTTTATTTAAACTGTATTATTTTTTGTGTTCTAAAAATAGATATATTAAAGATAATATTTTAATTAAAAATCAAAAAAATTAATTTATGGATTAATCCATATATGATTAATAATAATGTATGTTTAAGTTTAATTTTTATTAAATGTACAGCTTAATCATGGACGAGCATCCTAATAACGATCCTTTTTAAAAAAAAAAAAAAATCCAAAGCTCAGTCCAGCTATTAATAAGAGGGACAAAACACTCTCAAAGGAGACACCTTTGATCATTTTCACCCAGAAGACTTCAATCTCACGAAATTGCAGTTGCAGAGTACTTAGCCCATGGAAACTTCATCGTCTTCCCACCAGATAAAACAAACCCTTCTGCTTTCCTTCACCATTTACCTTCTCTTTGCTTCAATTGAAGCTACTGATGTCAAATACTGTGGTAAGTTTTTCTGCATTTCACCAGCCATTTCCTGCTTTTCTTCAATATGTGTATCTGTGATCTAAAACCAACCCTCTTCATCAGCAGATCTGAATTCTTGTTCATGAACTCGAAGCCTACTTCTACTTCGCTTTTTTGTCTTCTCAATGTTGAACAAGTTATCTGCTTAAAATATCATGATTTTTATTGATATTATCATGAACATCAAATATGAATTGGGTCGATTGAATTATTAAGAATTTCCTTCCGCATCATAATCAATTACCTGCTTATTTGTTAATGCAGATAAGGAAGGTAACTACCCTGTGAAAGTGAAGAGGGTTGACATATTTCCTGATCCTGTGTTATCTGGAAAGGCAGCGACATTTAATATATCTGCTTCTACTGGTAATAATCTTTTTCTTTATTTATTGTTAGATTTCTAATTTTTTAAAATGTATTTTGTGGTTATTGCCTGGCATTTCATCTCTTGAATTTTTGAATGAATCTATTTGTTCAGGTCAATCAATTGCTGGTGGGAAGTTAGAGATCGCAGTTTCTTACTTCTCAATTCCTGTTCATAGTGAGACTCGAAATCTCTGTGAGGAGATAAGTTGCCCAATTTCACCTGGTGACTTTGTGTTATCCCACACCCAAACTCTGCCTGGGTTTGCTCCACCAGTAAGTTTTATGTTGATCTATGCGGTTGCCGTATACTTTTTCAGACACTTGCATTGTTGTGAAGGGTAAAAGCCTTGGTAGTTTTTCAGACACTTGCATTGCTGTGAAGAGCAAAAAGTTTGCTGGATATCTATGAGTTGATATCTCATTGCCTTCTGCTTATAAATTTTTCAGTAGAGATTCAAGTAGGGAATTTGTGCTTCTAGGTTTGCTTTGTTCATCACTTTTGTATCTAGCGTTCTATATCATATCGTTTTCTGCTAGATGTAAATTTGTGGGGAGAGCCGGGGATGGATGATGTTGTCTATGGTGGTTGTTTGTTCAGGCCATTTGAGATTGCATGGCATGCTTGCTTTCTGATACTTGGTCTTGGTCTTGGTCTTATAAATCTCTACCTAAATTACCATGGACAACCTTGAGTTCATATTTTCTCCAACTTGTGTTTGATCTCCATATTCTGGGAGAGTTGAGCATGAAATGCTTTTGTTGGACCTTGTTTGTTGAAAATTTTGTGGTCTATTCGCCTTGAACTATGGATAGGCTTAGCTTTTCCTTTTGAAATTAGTTTTTAATTTCTATGCCATCACCAGCCCATAGGGTTGCAAAATCAAATTTTGACTGCGTATTTATCTATGTTATGGGGCTTGTCGCATATTTACATCCGTTGATGTCCTTAACATTATCTATTGAACTAAGCTTTTGATTCCATATTAGTCACAGTTAGATGTCTAAATCACTTTTTGAAGGCCACTTTCTTGTGACGATCAGAAAAAAGTGTATTGCATAGAATAATCTAGTCCACCCTTTCCCTTTTCTCTAATTTATTTTTCATCCTGTCTAAATAGATAAATTGATCTATGAAATTTACATAGAATTATCTCCTGATTCCCTAATTCTTCACAATGTCTCATTGTCTCACTGCACGTCCAATCTTGTAAAGTGCATCTGATTTAACTCAACCTTAGTCTTTCATATTACATCTTATTGCACACCTCATATTAAACAAGTGTATTTTTGTTAGCCTGATTGAGGTGTATAATGAGATTTTGAAATATTTAGCATCGAGTTAGATGTACTTTTGCAAAAATCAGACATGCAACGGAATGTTACAGGAAATCAGGAGTCATGGTAAAAAAATTCAAGAGTGAATTCATGGATAGTGCCTATAATTTTTAGTGATAATCATTTCAATCATGTTTGTTTGACGGTCCACCGGGAATCTACCATTGTACCCTACAAAAATGACTCATTCTATTTTTTTATTTTATAATAATGTCAGATGAGTTTTAAAATTTTGTAAACATAGCAATGTTTCTTGCAAAAATAACGGTTTCTTAGGTTAAAGCTACATTAAACATTTCTGAAACTTGTAAACTTATGTTGAACCTTGAAAAGCATTATTTTTGCAATGCTTCAAAAACCAACTTTTTTGATAAACTTTTTCCTTTTTCTCGACATTTTTTTAAAAATTTCCCATTTTTTGCTGCTCCAACTTCCTTGTTCTATAGAACCATAGACTGAAGCTAAAGAGGAATGTACTCGGGCCGAAATTCCTTTATGCAAAAATGTCATCACTTTACCTAAAAGGAAGGGCAAAATCTCATGAGAAGAAAGTGAATTGCAACATTTTTAAATTTCTGGAAGGCATCTGAAATTTTTCATGCTATGATTATGAACACATGAATGCAGTAAGCAAGAAACCACATTGTACCGCCGAACCTCTTGATTATGTATGCATGTCTTGTTTCCATTATGTATTTCTCTTGCTCTCTCTACCTTCCACTATTTATGCCTTGTTCAATTGATTTATTCTAGGTTAATTCTTTTCTTTTCTGTTTTCCAACCCAAGGAGTTGAAGGAAACACTGCATTTTCTGAATGTTAAATTTGTATTTCATAAATAATTTATATCAACTGACAATACTATAGGATGTCAAGTATCCTTGTTTTTCAGGCTAAGCATTGCACTAAAAATCTGTGCCTTTTTTTTGGTTATATTTTGCAGGGGCAGTATACATTAAAGATGACGATGAGTGATAAAAAGGGACAGCAACTGAGTTGCATTAGCTTCGGTTTTAGAATTAGTTTTGGAAATATGGTTTTTGAGGCTTGAATACCATATTCTGTTTGTAAGCCATTAAGGAATGTCAAGCTGCCAACTTAGTTATATGTGCTTAAATATGGAACTGCAAATCCACAATGACTACGACTGTCCATTACAAATTTGTACCATGTGCAGAAATGTCTGTGTTGGTTATCCATTGTTGCCTATACATCTATGGTACGCTGCAACCCATAAAGGCCTTGCTACTTCCATCCGTCGGCTTTCTGTAATATGTTATTTATTTTTTAATCAATATCCCTCAAGTATTGTTCATCGGCGCTTCAATTGCTGGGAGATGATATCGGTGCAAAGGCAAAGAATTCTTCTAGTTTAGTTGTGTTTATTAAGACCTTAAACTTTTAGACAACATTTGATTGTATAGCAGGTGGAGTAAAAGGGGAACTAGAATGTGACCATTCCGAAGTTGGGTGGTTTCTCTCGAGTCTCGTTTCTAGATTGGGTGTCATTCCTTCCTATCACCGACTCTGGTAACAGCCAATTCAAATTCTGGACAATGATATCCGAGATGATAAATTGCATGATATTGCTAATCTAGCTTGGGAAATTTGGAAAGCAAGATATCTCTTCATTTTTCAATCTCATCCGATCTGACGTTTGAATACCTGGCAAAGAGTGTTGTCTGCTACCCAAGAATTTGTTAATTGCTTCCTCCCGGTTGTTCCTTGGCATGTAAACCACCATGTTGCTAATGCCTCACCAATTTCCCATTCTGAAGGGCTTACAAGTTGAATGTGGATGCTTGTTTTTATTAGAGTCTCAACGTTGCCCGTTCAATTGGTATGTATCGGGATCACCGACGAAAGCCCATCTCCGCGTACGCCCAAAACGGTCGCTGCAGGTCCCCTTAGTTGCTGATGCTGATGCTTATGTCCTATGGGATGCACTTATCAAATGGCCAACTTGACTCCTTTGTGGTTGTTAATCGTTGCTGTTCCCACGACATGGAAATCCCCTGGGAAATTAATTCTCTTTTTGTAGTTTTGCTTACAGCAATGAAAACCAAACCTTGTAGCTAGTTGGCTTTTAAAATGTAGGGATGTTTCCTTTAATTCTGGTTGGCTTGTCAATCCTGCAGGATCCTTGAAACTGATGTATCTTCTCTTGATCAATGAAATCAAAGCTACAAATTTTTAGGCATTCATTTGTGACATGAAATCACAGCTATTTGAGTTTTACAAACAACAACAATATCATCATCATCATCATCATATAGGGGGGAGGGAGCTGGATTGCACCCAACATCATAAGTTCTCTAGAACCAAAGCTAAACGCCCACCACAAAAAGGTCACCACTTTTTCTCAATAGAGGTTGAGTGTTCAACCTCGTACGACACAGTGCATTGAGTGGTTGATTTAAAGCTAAGGAGATCCTTAAGAAGAAACAAAAGAGAGATTATCATGGGATAGTGCATTCATCTTGTGATATTTGTGCTTGTTCAGGAGAGTATATTATTGTTAAAGATGAAGCTCAATTACGGATTTATCCACTCGAGTACAGCAATGGGTTACCATGTGCCATTATCTCATATAATTTCATGAAATTAATTCATTTGGTCAAACCGTAATAAGTTGAATATAATAGAATTCAATTATATGAGTGTCACATGATATTTCTGAGACTATTTTCATAGTTCACAATTGATTCACATAATTAATAGATTAGCCTTTTGACACATTTATAACTATTGGACTTTGTAGCAGTTGATTCTGATGAAATCCTTTTTGCAAATGGAATTGAAGAGTTATACATCTTTATGGAGGAGCTTCTGCCAGATGATTGCAGGGCAATCTTTTACTAGGGACGTCTTATGACGACTTCAAGTTCTTATGGGTGCATTATGTTTCATTTCCTAGTTATTCTTCAGTTGCAATTTCCACTCTAATTCATCTATATTTTGCATTTGCTTTGCAATCCTTCTTTCTGTCAAAGCTTCATCGTATTTATGCCTCTATAAGGTAAGGAATCTTTTCATCTTCCCATCAAAATTATTATTCATATTGAACATTTTTTTACAAGAGATCCAAATTTAATTATATAATAATCGTTAATTAATTTAAAACAAAATTCAATCTTTAATTTAAAATAAATGATTATGATTTTTTAATATCATTTATTATATTCTTAAAATATGAAAAGATACTAATTTTATAAAAAAAAATCTTGGATTTATCCTTTTTTCTTTTTATGTTAATTTTCTCATATTTATAAATCTCAACTTGC
Source organism: Dalechampia spathulata (assembly GCA_948192965.1). NCBI lineage: Eukaryota > Viridiplantae > Streptophyta > Magnoliopsida > Malpighiales > Euphorbiaceae > Dalechampia > Dalechampia spathulata. The sequence continues at coordinate 17,948 of CANYBF010217296.1, read as the reverse complement.
CATTCTGAATGTGCAATGTTCATCAACCCATTGCCCTGCTTAAATAGAGGAATGGATATTGAAATTAAGGATGATAATTGAGTTTCTATTATATTAAATATATACATACATATATATATATATATATATATATATATATATATATATATATATATAATGAATTTAATCAAAGTTATACATATATAAATTACGCATTATCACAAGTTAATCTTAAAATCTAATATTATCGTAACTAACTAAACTACAGGCATCGATAAATTAATTATAAAACACGCCTAATTAAAATTGATGCATATTTATATTTGGGACCAGTTTTATAACTTTACTTTAGGGTCACCGAGGGATGGAAGGATGAATGAACCCGTGCTAGGGATGATTACAGACAAAGGGGCAATGGGGACGACTGACCGCGCCCACCTCTGCCCGTAACTCAAGTTGTTTCGTTTTGACTGTTCACACATACTGATCATTAAAATAATGATAAGTTTATGTTTAACGTTTAGTTGATATTTATAGTTTTTGGGTATCAGTTGTTCCATTATGATGATGGTTGCGGGTGCAATTGCCAGCCTAACTAATATGCTTAAATATAAACAGAAATATTAATACATTTTGCAAATTAGACAAAATATCGACATATTAATGCCACAGAAATTATTAGTTGTTAGATAACGATATTTGCGAAGATAAAATATTGAAATCTAATGGAGGATGAACAACGTTGCTGTGAAGTTGGGAATTGGTTGGCAGGCTAAGCTCAGATTAGGTGGTAATAATGCAATGCAACAGAGGAAAAAGCCAGGTTGGTACAATTAACTATCCTTTATTTAATGTCGTTTTCTGTTGAAATTTCATACGTTGATGTCTGTCTTGGCGCAGCTGGGCCATCTTATTCGCTTTTTATTCAGTTGCATTCTCGCACGAGATCTTGGGAATTCATCAGACGGATGGCGTTAAAATTGCAGGCCGAAATGGCCCATACTGTTCCTATTCTTACTCCTCTCGTGGAGTGATCGATCCAACTAATAATTCAGTCATTTTTTCGTTTTTCTATTAATTATTTTGGGAGTGTGGAACTCATAATTAATCTTCATCAGGACGCAACTTCATATTCTTGTCCAAATTGTCAATTATTACTTCATTTTTGCATTAAATACCTTCCCCTTTTTCCCCCTTCATTGTCTTTTTTCTTCATCATATACGTCCCGTGTCGATTATTCCAATTACTTTGACATTACCCTCTTTCGTCTTTCTACTGGTAATGGAAAGAAAAGGAGAAATGGTATCCAGTTAATGACGACACTGGTCAGGAAATGAGGACCAAAATGACAAAAATGGTAAAAGTTTAAATTACTTTTAACATTTGCCTTAATTTTAAAATTAGCTATAACAATGCAATGCAACAACACATATGATTTGGTTGTTAAAATAAATAAATAAATAAATGATGATTGGATCTGATTGACATGATTTTGGTGGATAAACAATGAACATAGAAAGGAAAACGATGGAATTAAGTAATCAAGGAATATGGGATGGGGAGGAATTGAATGAGGACGTGGAGGAGGGAAGAGAGCAAGTTGGTGAATGTCTTTTTGCGCTGTGGTTCACATGCCAATTGCGATACGCCCAAAGTGGACTCTGCTTCCTGCTTTACGTTTGTTTTTAATTTTATCCTTTTCCTCTACAGGCTACTAATATTATAATAATATAATATTATTCCAAGTATAAAGCTGGATCCCCACAACTTGCATCCGTCGGGTCCCACATCCGACTGGGAGTCAAATACAAAAAGATTTACAATTTGCCTGCCCCACAATTCCCCTTATGCTTTCTCATCATCTCGTGTCAAGTTTGTTCTCAGCATATCATGCAGTGGTAGCTTTTCTATGTAATATCCATCTCAATGCCTATCCATACAGAAATGCCATCCAATCATATCAGTTGTATTGAAGAGGATATAATTGATTTTATTGGCATTGCATACCCTCGAATGTATTATATTATATGCTTATTGAAATGCCATTTTTCATTTAATAAAATGTAATTTAGGCCGCATTGAAGAAAATATGTAATTGTCACCCATTTGTACTAAATAGAACCGAAACTTTTGACAATGTACCATCTAAAGAGGAAATTAGTAATTAGGATATTTTTCTGTTTTCACATTGTTGTGATTTTCATAGAAAATTTGTTAAATTCTATCAATCATGAAAAAGGAATACTAATTTTGTCATCTTGGACACTTTTGACTCATGTTTAGACCCCATTGTGTACTCTATTCTATTATCAACTTTTAATATTATCTTCCATTATTTAACCATGCTAGATACTCTATTCTATTATCAATTTTTAAAATTATCTTCCATTATTTAACAATGCTAGAGTTTTATAACATGTATTGTACGTTAACATGATTTCTTTAACCCATCATTTGTAATAATTTTATTTTTTAAAATTTTTTACCATTATAATATTTTATATAATTTTAAATCAATATTTGATATTCAAGTATTATGTACTTATTTAAAATGTTGTTTATATGATGTTTTCATCCATTCATTTATTAAAAAATGAGAGTAAATGTTTATTTATCTATTTGATAGGAAGATCTCTTTGTAGACTACATTTTTTTATGTATATTGATTCCTTCTTTTTTAGATCGTGAGCTTAAAATCTCTTTTGATAATGTAACATATAATTGTCCATGTAAAAAAATATCTTCTAACAAGTATACTCTTACAATTGGTATTGTTTGTCATTGTGCCTTGTTTATAGTCATTGCAAAACATAATCGTATTAGAAATTACTTCCTTTTGAATTGGAACGGATATCCTTCACTTTCTCAGGGATTCAATAGTATTCTTAGTAGTAACACTTGTCTATTAGCATATTACTCAACTATTATTTCAACATGTATGAAATTTTTTTCAAATCTTTTGCATATCATTCGAGTTCCATTGCGCAACCCATTTGATGTATCCAAATTCCTTAAAAGTATTATTATGCAATTAACTTTCAATTGTAGTTTATGTGGTGGGATTCCATTCGGTCGCAAGTTATTTAGAAATTCTTCTTGATAATTGGTGTTGACATCATCAACTACATGGTCACAGCTAAGGTATACTTCAGTCTCTCCCGGGAACATATCTATCATCATTTGATTCAATTTATCCATATATTCATTCTTTGTTGTCAACATTGCATGGTTTATCATGTATTCTGATGATATCGAGTTTTCAATAAAATCAGGAAACACATTTTGTATCAATTCTTGCATGAATCTTTTCCATCATCTTATACCACCATTTCATATGGTATGATTATGTTTCTATCATGATTTACAGGCTCTTCCCATCCCCACTCTTTGTAAGAAATTACTAAAAGTTACATTTGATCTAGCTCACATATTATTCATCAATTTAAGCACTTTCATTTTATTCCAAAGATATGATGTTACCAAACTTGCATTAACTGTTTCTTGCATTGTTCATTTGGGATCATTAGCAATACCTATCTAAAGTCACCTCCAAATACCATTACTTTTGCATCAAATGAATCATTGTTGTTCATTATATCATTGAGTGTTCTATCAATTGTCTCCATTGCATATTTCTTAGTCATTGGTGCTTCATTCTATATGATCATACTGGTTTTGCGTAACAACATTACTAAGCCACTCTACTTTGATAAACCACATAATGTTGTTTCTGTTAGATTGAGTGGAATGTTGAATCTAGAGTGTGTTGTCCTTCCTCCTGGAAAATATTGATGTTGTTACACCTGAAGTTGTTGCTAGAGTTATAGCTCATGTTGATCTTAGATTAGCCAATAATACTCAATGTAAGAAAGTCTTCCTAGTACCTCTTAGCCCATCCATAAAAAATATTGTAGTGCATCTTGAGTTTAGTCTATTCATTATCATCATATATGCATATTTTTATTCTAAATTAAGCTTTAACACTCCATCAATATCTTCTTGCGACGTTTGCACTGCTATCTCCTCTGTAATCTCTCTATTATTGATCTTCATTTGGCTAAGCTGGTGACTTGCTTTTGTAAGCAGATCATAACTTTTCACATCCTTACCCATGCTTATCATGTGCTTTTGGATATCACTCAAAGTGTAAGAAGTTATTTGTGTTTTTATTGAGTTCTTATGTATTTTAATATAATCTTCAGTTATCGATTGGAAATTATCTTCCCATAATTTTTGACATTTATGGGCTCATAATACACCAATAATATTGTGAATAATCTTCTTAACTATGATGGCATCTTGAATACTGTTGCCTTACTCATGCATTCTCCTATGCTCTTATCTGATTCAAACAATTCCCTCATTATAGCAACTTCCTAAAATGTCAAAATTTCCACACCATGTACTGTAAGCAAGTCATCAAATGACTTTGGAATCTTGGCATTAGTTAAAAGTATTTTTAAATAATATATTTCTCCTTCCATTGAGTTGGCTGCATGATAACATTTCTAGTTTTTCTCTTTGTTACCTCTAGATTTCTTGCATTCCAAACATAATGCTCTGGAAATTCTCTGTACAATAGCATGCTTGCTTCTTTACTTTTCGATCAATATTATTTTCTTCACATGATTCCATTGAAGTATGTCTTGCAAGTTATGGTTATGCCAAAATGTCATTGTGTGCTTGTTCAATAGATGGAGTTGTAGGTTCACAATAACATGTAAATGTCATTCATTTCAAACTCATATATCCTCCACATAGCTTCTTGTGGTGATACGTATCTTGCATCTTGATAACATTGTATCTCATCTATCTGATTCTCTCCATCTCTAACATAGATCGTTATTCTATCATGCCCTTTTTAGATATACTTATATAAGTATTTCACTATTATTAATCTAAAGCAAACTTATGATAATTTAACATATAGAACTAGTGAATTATTTCTTTTAACTTTTTATATTTTATTTATAAAAATTTTTTACCATATTATAATACATTATTGTATTAAAAAAATTAATTACCTCTACATTAATATGATAATCATATCTTGTAAGCAAATACAGATTATAAGGCATAATCCATTTATTATCAAATATTTTATTTCCCTTTTTCATATGTAATATGATAAGAATGTCATTATTTTCATTTTATTAAAATATGTAACATAATTTTAACAACATTAATAATTTATTACCTAACGATCATTTTTAGATCTTCTATATATAGGATATCCATTATGCTCTAACATTATCTTGCTATTATATGATATCAAATATTTGAATATGCATCTTCCTTCAATCATGCAAAGACATTTAGGATTTTCTTGTTCACATGGACCATGGAGCATATGTTTTGTTATACACATGTACAGTACTGGATACTTAATTTCATCTAGAATCTTTGTCATAACATATTTATCAAAATGATTTGATTTTTGAATTTATTATAATTTTTTGAACAATGAATAATATTTTTATTAGGATATTAATTTACTAATTTAAAAGATATAATTCTATCATATGATTCTATCTAGTAATATCAATAAACTAAGATAAGGTCAAATCAATAACATTCATAGAATAATATATTAAACATTATATTATCTATAATATAATATAAAATCTATAATATATTCATTATATGTTAATTGATATATGATTGAGCATCAAAACATCATGTTTTATGCCTACAAACCACCCATTATAACATAGTTTAATTGTTAGAACGGTTGACTTGTGTACATTTTGTATTTTACAGGTCAAAACAGTGAGTTTTGGGAAAACATGCTTAAATGAGAGTTTTTAAAGCTTATTTGGACTTTGGAGTTTCGGGACACCGCTTTTGGGCATAAGACTGGGCAAAACGACCTGTCAAAGCTACATTTTGGAGAGCTAAAGGAAGAAGAAGTTGAATCAAACTCAAATTCCTGTGAGTTGAATATTGGTAAGGCTTGCGGGCATAAGAGATACCAAAATGACAACACTTTGCCAGTTTTGGAGATTGGATGAGGATGAGTTTTGCTTAGACTTAATCTCTTAGAGCTGGACGAAAAAGTGATTTGGAATAATTCAAACTCTTTATCTGAAGATTAGGATTAATAATTATTTATTAGTTTTATTATTTTATTTTCCTTTTATAAATAGGAAAGTGTTCCTATGTAGAGGGGGTTCTAGATTTTTAGTTTCAAATATTGGTTCTAGTTCATTTTTATTGTTTTTAATTAATTCCAGTTCTTATTTTTATTTATGTTTAGTTTTATTTCACCAATGATGCAAGGCTAGGTGATTGTTTTTCCTAATTAGAAGCAATTCAAGTTATTCATTAATGATTATATGAGATCTAAATGATCCTAATTCCATTGGCAAAACACTATTATCTTTAACTCTGAATTGCATAGAACCATTGATGCTCTTAATGCATGTAAATAAAGCCTGTTGCATGTTTCTAAGTGCTAGCATATAGCTAAGCGGGTTGTTTGATTCAGAAAAGTCACTCGACTTGCTGAAGTGGTAAAGCAAGATGTTATCCTTATTGCGATATGCGGTAGTACTTCTTGTGGGTTAGAGGATCTAGTCTGAACACAAGGGATATTGGGTCACAACTGTTAACTAGAGTTGGGTCTTCCTAATTCCTAATGCAATTTTGGGATGACTTGTAAGAATCTATTTTCACCTTGTCTATCTTCGAATTATAGGCATTTCATAGAGCTTGTTTCATAGCGTCTTACAAATAAGAGAAGATTGGGGCGTGCGAGACTTTCTCGGCAAACTATAACTGGCTTAGTGTCATTATTGACTTTGGATTATTATTGAATCAGTGATCATATTCAGTTAATGAATACTTGATGCTTTCAGTTGGGAGAATTACTTTTTATTGATTTTCTCTAATTTATTTTATTTGTTTCTTTATTTGTTTTAATTACGTTCCGATTCACTTCGTTTACTTTTAAACGCAAAGAATTAAGGAAGTTGAAACCATCTCTATAGGATTCGACCCTTACTTCCACTGCTACAAAATCATAATTTCAACGTGTGGTTTGTAAAGAATTAATTAGACGGAAGCGACAACCGATCAAATTTTGAGGCCATTATCGGGGATGGCAACTAACATTTTCTTAATTCTTTGTTTATGACTCAATCTTCTGCAGGTAATCTTAGCTTTAATAAAGAAATCGAGAAAACTATAAAAAGATTGAGAAAAGAGGTGTAACTTAGAAAATCTACCTCAATCTCGAAGAGTTCTTGTGCCCATGAGGAAATAGCCAGTGACAACTCTGATAGCAAGAGCTATAACAAAGATGTTATGGCCATAAACAACGAACAGACTCTCAGATAAATAGCCGCTATACCCATAGACCAGTCCCCACTTTGTATCACTTATGAGTATATAACAAGACCCCTTGAACTTAAATCTAGACTTATACAGCTACTGCCAACTTTCAGGAGCCTAGAGAATGAAGATCCATATAAACACCTGAAGGAATTTCATATTGTTTGTACAGGGATGAAGCTGCAAGGTGTAAACCTTGAACATATTAAGCTTAGAGCTTTTCCCTTTTCTCTTGCAAATGCTGTCAAAAATTGGCTCTATTACGTGCCCTCAGGAACTGTCACAATATGGAACGAGATGGCCAAATTATTTCTGGATAAATTTTTCCCATCCAAAAGAGCTACCTAGATCAGGCGAGATATATGTTCCATTCGACAGAAAGACATGGAAACCTTCATGATTATTGGGAACGTTTCAAAAGAATGTGTGCGTTATGCCCACAACACGAGATCATAGAGTAGAACCTGATACAATATTTTTATGAGGGCTTATTACCAATAGAAAGGAAGATTATGGATGCTACGAGTAGAGGAGCTATAGTGAACAAGACACCTCAGGAAGCTTATAATCTAATTGACATAATGGCTACTAATGCCCAATCTTTTAGCATCGAAAGAGGGCAGCCTAAAAAGGTCCATGAGGTAAATGTTTCCAACCTTAAAAATCAAATTAAACAGCTCACATCTATTGTACAGGAACTTGTGACTAACATGAAACCAGCAAGAGCTTGTGAAATCTGTACCCAAATAGATAATTTGATTGATCAATGTCCCTTAGTTTAAGAGGAGGGAACCGAGGAGCAAGCAAATGCTGTTGGAGGATTTCCAGGACCACCTCAGAGAAAATATGACCTATTTTCTAAGACATATAACCCAGGTTAGCGAGACCATCCCAACTTGCGTTGTGGCAATCAACAGATGAATTTTCAACAGAAATCAAACTAATAAAAGCCTTTAGGTATGTCTTTAGAAGACGCTATGAAAAATTTGGCAACTAATGTTCATGCTTTTCAGCAGAATGTTCAGCAATTTCAGCAAACTGTGACTTAAAATCAGCAAAATACAAACACCAGGATAAAGAATATAGAAAATAAAATGTCTCAAATAGCTATAGTTTTGAGCAGATTTGAGTCACAAGGAAAACTTATGTCATAGACAGAAGTTAACCCTAGAGAGAGTGTCAATGCAGTGACACTGAGAAGTGGCTGAACACTTCCTGAAGTAGCTGGAAAAAAGCCAAAAGCTCACAAGGAGAAAGAGCTAGAAATTAACGGCAACAAGGAAGAAGAGAAAGGAGAGCAAGAGGACAAAGCAAAAGACTATGAGAAGGTAATCTAGCCTGTGATTAATCATTGCCCATTTCATGAGCGATTGGAAAAGACCAAATGAGATAAGGAATAAAAGGAAATTTTATAGACTTTCCATAAAGTATAGGTCAATATTCCGTTGCTTGAGGTCATAAGACATGTACTTAGATGTGCCAAATTTCTCAAAGACTTGTACACCAATAAATGTAAATTAATTGACTTTCAATAGGTGAATATGAGTGAAACTGTTTCGGCAGTAATTCAGAGGAAAGTACCACCGAAATGCAAAGATAAGGTATTTTTCACAATCCCTATTACGATTGGTAATATGGGCATAAAACATGCCATGTGTGACTTAAGAGCCTCAATTAACATTATGCCCGCAAATGTGTATGAATCTTTGAATGTAGGTCCACTGAAGGAGATGAGCATTGTGATTCAATTGGCAGACAGGTCAACCATATACCCAATCAGAGTTTTAGAGGATGTGCTTATGAAAGTTAACAAATTAAATTTTCCTGCAGATTTTTATATCGTGTAGATGGACAGCAAAACTTCCCCAAAGTCATCCAGTCTCCTGTTAGGGAGACCTTTTCTGACGACTGCTTGAACAAAGATTGATGTCCATGAAGGGACATTGACTATGGAATTTGATGGAGAGGTGATAAAGTTCAATATGTATGATGCTATAAAGTACCCTCTGAAAGTCTTCAGTGCTTATGCTGTAAGCATAACCAAGCCATATGTATAGCAAGTTTTTGAATTATATGGAGAAGACAAACTTAGGATAGCACTCAACAATACTGAAAATTATAAAGAGATGTTATTTTTGAAAGATGAAGTGATGCAGGCCATTGACGAATTGAATGAAGAGCCTAAGATTGAATGAAATTTTGATTTGAATAATCCTTACACTAAATTAATTCGTTCAACCTTGCAACACCCGAGTTGGAGCTTAAGTCATTGCCAAGTCATTTAAAGTATGCCTTCCTTGGGAAAGGAGACATACTGCCATGATAATCTCCAACAAATTGAGTGAAGAAGAGGAAAACGCCTTGGTTGGAGTTCTTAAAAAATTCAAGGAAGCAATTGGATGAACCATAACTGACATTAAGGGTATAAGCTTGTCCACATGCATGCACATGATTTTGCTAGAACCTAATAAAAAGCCAGTTTGAGATGCCCAACAAAGACTAAACTCAGCCATGATGGAGGTAGTAAAGAAGGAGATCCTAAGGTTGTAAGATGCAGGAATGATATACCCGATTTCTGATAGCCAATGGGTCAGTCCAGTGCATATTATGCCCAAAAAGACAGACATAATAGTAGTCCGTAATGAAGAAGGAGAAATGGTTCCCAATCTTGTCCAAAACAAGTGGAGGGTTTGCATTGACTATAGGAAATTAAATTCAGCAACTCGTAAAGATCATTTTCCCCTACCTTTCATTGATCAGATGTTAAAGCATTTGACATGTCAGACTCACTATTGTTGCCTTGACGGTTACATGGGTTTCTACCAAATACCCGTTGCTCCAGAAGACCAGGAAAAGACGACCTTCATATGTCCATTTGGAACCTTCACATTCAACAGGATGCCATTTAGGCTGTGTAACGCGTCTGCAACCTTCCAATGTTGCATGGTAAGCATTTTTTTCAGATTTTATGGAAAACATTATTGAGGTGTTCATGGATGATTTTACTGTTTATGTTAATTCATTTAATGAATGTTTAGATAATTTAACTAGAGTTTTGTAGCATTGCATTGAGAATAATATGGTTCTCAATTATGAGAAATGCCATTTTATGGTTGAGCAAGGTTTGATATTAGGTCATGTGGTTTCAAAAAGAGGCATTGAAGTTAATTGAGCAAAAATTGACATAATTAAATCTTTATCTTACCCCACCATTGTGCGAGAGATTCATTCTTTTCTTAGCCATATAGGTTTTTACAGGAGATTTGTGAGAGATTTCTCTAAAGTAGCGCAACCTTTGTGCAGATTGTTACAAAAAGATGCTGAATTTAATTTTGATGAAGCATGCAAGGTAGCTTTTCATCGATTGAAGGAGGCACTCATTTCAGCACCCATTATGCAACTGCCCAATTGGAATTTACCATTTGAGATTATGTACGATGCCAGCAATTTTGCTGTTGGTGCTGTACTTGGGCAACGAAATGGGAGGGATCCTCATGTGATCAATTATATCTCCAGGATGCTAGATAATGCCCAGCTTAATTATTCGACAATAGAAAAAGAACTTTATGCTGTAGTGTTTGCATTAGAGAAATTTTGATCATATTTATTGGGAATTAAAGTGTTGATTTTTTCTGATCATGCAGCTTTGAAATATCTACTGAAAAAGAAGGAGGCTTAATCTGATGGATCTTCTACTTCAAGAATTTGATTACAGACAACTTGAACAGATTGCCCAACATTGAACCTAATGATTTCTTTAATGAATTCTCTAATGAGATTGCTTTAAGTGTAATTGTGAAATCACCTTGGTATGCTAACATTGTCAATTTTTTATGTATTAGGCAACTTCCCGATGAACTTAGAAGGCATGAGAAGGACAGGATTAGGAACTAAGTGAAGCATTATGTTTAAGATGATCTGTATCTATGGAGATACTATGTTAATCAGGTTATTCAAAGGTGTATATCTGAGAATGAAATCCAGTCCGTTTTACGCTTCTACCACAGTAGTGCTTGTGGAGGCCATTATGGGCATAAGAAGACAGCCATAAAAATTTTGGAATGTAGGCTATATTGGCCTACCTTGCATCGTGATGCCTATCAGTTTTGTAAATAATATGTAAAATGCCAGAAATTTAGAAGTTTAGGAAGAAGACATGAGATGCCCCAAAAAGGAATCCTGATTTGTGAAATTTTTGATGCTTGGGGTATGGAATTTATGGGATCCTTCCCACCTTCTTTTAGGAATGTTTACATTTTAGTACTGGTAGATTATGTTTCAAAATAGGTTGAAGTCAAGGCCATAAAATTAAATGATGCTAAAACCATGGTAAGCTTTATTAAATCTAATGTGTTTAGTAGATTTAGAGTTCTTAAAGCATTCATTAGTGATCGAGGGACTCACTTTTGCAATAAAGAAGTAGCTGCCTTGTTTTGGAAGTATGGTGTTAATCATTGTATGACCACAGCATGTCATCCACAAGGGAATGATCAGGCTGAAGTTACAAATAGAGAGATTAAATCCATTCTCGAAAAGACAGTCAGCCCCAATCAGAGAGACTGGAGCAAGCGACTGGATGATGCTTTGTGGGCATACCGGATGGCATATAAGACCCTACTGGGAATGTCACCCTTTTGGCTTGTGTATAGGAAACCACGTCATATGCCCGTAGGGCTTGAACATCATACATACTAGGCAGTGAAACAGTTTAACATGTCTTTGGATGATGCAAGAGTCTGCAGGAAATTACAATTACAGGAATTAGAGGAGATACGGAACAATGTTTATGACTATACGGGGAGCTACAAGGATAAGGCACAGAAGCTCCATGATAGAAAGATTTGGTACAAAGAATTTCATGTAGGGCAGAAGGTGTTGCTCCATAATTCTAAATTGAATTTATTTCCAGGGAAATTGAGGACGAAGTGGATGAGACCTTTCATGGTTCAAAAGATTTTTCCCTATGGTGCAGTTGAAATTTGGAGCCTTGATTCGAAAAAGTATTTTAAGGTTAATAGCCATTGTCTCAAGCCATTTTATGAGGGATTTGACACTCGTTCTACGTGTAAGATCATGTTGACATCACCTATAGACGAGTAGAATGAGCAGGAAGTTGAGTTGGGACTTTAAAAACCAAAATTAATATTTTCTGTTTTTATTTATTTATTTTGTTTTCATTTTTAGGATGCGTGTTATGCTCATAAGGCATCTCCCAGGTAGTAATTTATTTCTTTTTAGTTACTTTAGTTAAAAGAAGTTTTACCTTTCATTTAGGGGGAAAATTTCATGGATGGGTTAATTTGTTTTTACAGATTTTTGGTTTGGCACGAAAAAGAATTTGACTCAAAATAAAAGTGGGAAACTTAAAAGTTTTAGGCATTAGGGATTTCACTTTACTTAAAACTCTTTCCCTCCTCTATTTTTGACGTATACACTCTTCCCATCTTTAACTTAATTTCATTTTCTTTTCCTCTCACATTTTTAGCTCATGATTTCATTCCACAATGGTGCATGCAAGAGCCATTTCATCGGGCAATGGATCCAAATCCAAGAAACAAAGAAGTGGTAAAGACCCAATTGAAGTAGAGGATGATGCACTGCCCATGAAGAGACCAAACCCATTCACATCGCCGCCCAAGCCCATCGTGGACACTGAAGTCACCGGCCTAAAGGTTTATACGGGAAGAAACCCATCGGCCGCACGTCAATTTCAGAAATCATGGCTACCACCCAAAGCGGTAGATGATGGCACTGATGCTTTAGGAGAAAAACTTATTGCAGCCATGACCACAAAATTGAAAGCACATCAAGAAGATGAGAGAGACAAAGAGTCCAGTAGTCAACAGGGCCAAAAGAAACAGAGTCGGGTAAAGAACCCGAAAGTGAAATCAAGGGAGCTGCTACTGTAACATCTGAGGATGTTATGCACATAAGGGCCAGAGTGAAAAGACTAAGAGGAATTCTTCCCCCTCCTCTATCCAAGCTTAATGGGAACTTAAAATTTTCTAAAGAAGATAAACAGATGTTTGTCAAAGTTGTGAACTTAAGAGTAGTACAAGGTAAATTGCTTGACCCTTTTATCATTGAGAAGTTGTAGCTGTCAATGTTTGAACACATCAAAGGGATAGTATAGGAGATGTATTTCCAGATCAGATGCCCAATATTTTATGAGCTTGTCTATGAGTTCTATAGCACATACAAATTAGACAAGGAAAAGCTCATCAGAATGGACAGCCCTAAAGTTATACAATTTCGGTTAATGGGTAAATCATTTTCCTTCTTAATTGATGAATTTAATCTAACGATGGGGTTTATTAATGAAGTTACAAATGAATATGTTGAAGGATACTGTGATTTACCAGAACAGTTGGATGCTGAAGCACTTTGGGAACATTATGTCCTTGCCTCAACTAAGAGATACGATCCAGCCTCTGCCAAAGACAGCTGCCTATTTGATAGTTCATTGACCTATCTGTACCATCTGATCACATACAGCTTGTCTTGCTGCAATGATTCACCTAATATCGTAACATGAGTAGAGCTATTCCTGTTAGATTACATTGTGCATAAGAAGCCAGTCAACCTTGGCTGTTTTGTTGCTGCCCAGTTCAGAGCCACTGTTGCCAGTTCTAAGAGGCTGATACTTAGACATCTCATCACCCATCTTGCCATCCAGTTACTGGTATTTGATCCTACCCACCATAATCTTCATAAGGCAATCGATTTGGTGCCTTTGGATGTTTTTACATTGGATGAGATGGGTTTATTGCAAAAGAAAGAGGAAGCACCTGGCTTTGAATTCTGTACATCTAGGCCAATTGTGACCATAAGAGAAAGAGTTTTTAGAAAGACCAAGACTATCACAGGAGCTTCTACTATGCCCATACCACCACCCCCAACAATAGATCCCACTAATGTTACTGTTCTAAAAGAAATCAGTGCCCTCCATAAGCAAATTAATAAATTGATAGCAAGTTTAGAGGAATCAATGTGACAGATTCTCCTTCACTTGGATGAGCTTGATGCAGAGATTGGCAAGCTTTGCCACTCCTTTAAAATGCAGCAGTGAGAAGTGCACCACGCAGCATGAATTCCCCACTAAGTAATGTTCTAAACTTTCATATTTTTCATTTATCCATTGCAACTACCTGTTTTCTGTGCTGTTATGCCCACATTGGGACAATGTCTCTTAAGTGTGGGGGGAGATGTTTTGGTTGCTGTTTTTCCGCTGTATTACTTCTCTATTGCTGCTTGTTGCTGTTGCGTGCTTGTGGTTAAATTTTTCAGTTTTTCGGTCCATTGACAGGTTTTGATTAAAATTTTTGCAAATTACTGCAACATTTATCCTTGTTCTATGCCTTATTTTGTTCTATTTTTCTTATATGCCTATATTTGACATTGTGCTAATGGAATTAATGATGTTTTCTAGTTTCTCTTGGAATGTTTTGTTTTGATGGTTCATTTAAACTTTCAACAAAATTGACTGAACTCTTAGTGTTTGCCTACAAAAGTTGTTACTGTGCTTTGCTTAGAATAAAAATTATGTTGGTCTTTGGAAATCTTGTTTTTGTTTTGCTGAAATTCCTTGCCTAACAATTCTGTTTTATCAAGAAAAAGAAAAAATCAGAAGGAAAAAAGAACATAAGTGTTAAATACCTACATTTGGCAAGTTATGTGTGGTACGACACTCATAGCCCCTTAAGCGGCTTGTGTATGAAGCAGCCAATATAGGGAGAACTTTACCCTCTTGTAGGCTATTTTTCAATTTGCACAATGACACTTAAAACAAGAATTTATTTTATACCTTTGTTGATTGAAACTAGGTGGATCGAGCCTAGTTTTCCCTTAAGCTGATTTATGAATGGAGTCATTAGCAAAGGGAGAGTATCCCCCTTAATTGGGCCGTTTATGATGTCGAATTGAACAATTCTTGACTTATGAATTTTGCAATTTATGGTTGAATAATGTAGGTTAGGAAATGGATGCTTAGCAAGATGAAATAAGGTCTTTTTACCAACTATATTATGAACTTAGTCTGAATAAAATGGTAAAGAATTGATTTTTTATGGCTAACTCTTTGGATTTGTGTTGAAATTACTAGATGATTAAATTTTCTTGATGAATGGTCTTACTAGAAAAATTAGGGAATGCTGTTAATTTCATTTTGCTATCTGTTTTGTTTGTAGGATGGTTTTATTGTGGGCATAAGTGAGATAATCTTATGGGCATAAGAATGCTTGAGGGCAAGCTTTGGATAAGTGTGGGGGTATTTGATCGAGCGTCAAAACGTCATGTTTTATGCCCACAAACCACCCATTATAGCATAGTTTAATTGTTAAAATGGTTGACTTGTGTACATTTTGTATTTTGTAAGCTAAAATGGTGAGTTTTGGGAAAACGTGCTTAAATGGGAGTTTTTAAAGCTTATTTGGACTTTGGAGTTTTGGAACACCGCTTGTGGGCATAAGACTGGGTAAAATGACTTATAAAAGCTGTGTTTTGGAGAGCTGAAGGAAGAAGAAGTTGAGTCAAACTCAAATTCCTGCAAATTGAATATTGGTAAGGCTTGTGGGCATAAGAGACACCAAAACGACAACACTTTGCCAGTTTTGGAGATTGGATGCGGATGAGTTTTGCTTAGACTTAATCTCTTAGAGTTGGGCGAAAAAGTGATTAAGAATAATTCAAACTCTTTTATCTGAAGATTAGGATTAGTAATTATTTATTAGTTTTATTATTTTATTTTCCTTTTATAAATAGGAAAGTGTTCCTATGTAGAGGGGTTTCTAGATTTTTAGTTTCAAATATTGGTTCTAGTTTGTTTTTATTATTTTTAATTAATTCCAGTTCTTATTTTTATTTATGTTTAGTTTTATTTCACCAATGATGCAAGGCTAAGCGATTGTTTTTCCCAATTGGAAGCAATTCAAGTTATTCATTAATGATTATGTGAGATCTAAATGATCCTAATTCCATTGACAAAACACTATTATCTTTAACTCTGAATTGTATAGAACCATTGATGTTCTTAGTACATGTAAATAAGGTCTGTTGCATGTTTCTAAGTGCTAGCATATAGCTAAGCGGGTTGTTTGATACGGAAAAGTCACTCGACTTGTTGAAGTGGTAAGCAGGATGCTATCCTTGTTACGATATGCGATAGTACTTTTGTAGGTTAGAGGATCTAGTTTGACTATGAGGGATGCTGGGTCGCAACTATTAATTAGAGTTGGGTCTTCTTAATTCCTAATGCAATTTCGGGATGACTTGTGAGAATATATTTCCACCTTGTCTATCCTGGGATTAGAGGCGTTTCATAGAGCTTGTTTCATGGCGTCTTATGTTACACCCGCGTCTAGGACCCTAAGAGTTTGTATGAATATGTGTATTGATGTATGCATTCGAGAGCGTATGAATGTATGTCGACGTGTATGTATCTGTATCTGTATGCTATGACGTGAATGTGCTTGATGGTATGCCATTGAGGATGGTTTTATGCTTATATGTGCGTATGTATGTTGCTATAGGGTTATTTGTGAGTCGTCACCTTATTGGGAAGCATGTCTTCTTGGTTGGATGAGGGACGGCGTTGTTATGTGGTTAGGAATGTCTTTAGAAGTGTGTTCTAGGTTGGCGCGAGCATTGGGATAGGTTTCGGGCGAGTTGGGCATGCCAAATAGGCATGTTATGCATGTTTAGGAGGTGGTACGGGCGTACGGTTGGACCCGTACGGTCGTACGAGACAGGGTTGAGCAGGGCATTTGGTTTCGCGAGGGCGTACGGGCGTACCAAAGGGGTGTACGGCCGTACCGTTGCTCGCAGGAAATTGGAATGCTCTCAGGTGAACAGTGATTTTATCAGGTGAACAGTGCCCGTACGGGCGTACCAACAGGTGGTACGGCCGTACCACAACTCGCAGGTTTTTAGCTTATCAGGCTTTTTGTGTCGGTACGGGCGTACCAATGGCCATACGGTCGTACGTGTCACTATATTTGACTTTTAAGGCATGAAAACTTAGCTTTTCTCATAAGTTTCTTCCTCTTTTTCTCTAGTTAAACGCCCTAAAACCCTACCAAATCTTCTACTTATCAATCCTACGTGCTACTAGCGACCGAGAACAAGTTAGAGAAGATAACTATGGATAGATACAAGATCACTAGCTTCATAGCGAGGTTACTTGGAATAGAAGGTTTGTTCTAAACTTATGTAAATGTGATGTATGGAATTGTTTGTGGCTTCTTTTGCTATGGAAGCAATCAAAGAGCCCTTTTACGTGCTTAATGTGATTGTGATGATTGTTAGATGAACGCACATGTGAAATTGATGCTTAAATCATGAGTATACGTATCAGGCATAAAGAAAGGAATGGAAAAGAGAAAAGAATGAGGAGTGACGAGTGCAGAGCGATGCTCTGGGCGCACTGGGTCAAATATAAAAGATATTCCCTG
Source organism: Dalechampia spathulata (assembly GCA_948192965.1). Classification (NCBI taxonomy): domain Eukaryota; kingdom Viridiplantae; phylum Streptophyta; class Magnoliopsida; order Malpighiales; family Euphorbiaceae; genus Dalechampia; species Dalechampia spathulata. The sequence goes on along the minus strand of CANYBF010217296.1, from coordinate 188 downwards.
GAGGAATCAAAGGAAATTATACTCTCCCCAAGAAGGGGAGATGAGTCTCGAGACATAGGTGCTAGGCACCAAATGTTTAATGTTGAATGCTCTCCTACGGGAGATGAGTACCGGTACATACAGGGACCCAGTGTGTGCGACAGGCAATGTGCACATTCAGGAAAACAAGAGTGAATGAGAGTAAACGT
>CANYBF010217188.1:0-15876 GCA_948192965.1 Dalechampia spathulata | reverse complement strand
CAAGAAGCAAAGCTTAGCTTAAACAATAAAGTAAGACAACTAGAATCAAATAAGACAATTTGGAATATGTAAGAATTTGTTCCACTTCAAAGCAAAACAAATATTGAACCTAGTTAAGTCTACCCAAGAAAAGTAGCAAATAAAAAAAAAGGACCATTGTATCATTCTCAATTGGATATATCGCTACTTCACTGAGCCACACTTCGTCCATTGGATAAGTAAGAACTCTTTGTCTCTATACATGAGTTTGTTTGTGTCACATGCTTATACAAACAGAGAAATGCACTCATCCATCCATATGAGAGTGCGCTTTAGCATTGCATGCATGTGCATAGATGATGAACCTTAACATAATTATATCTGGATAATCTTTGCAATATATTTTCCCATCAATTATTAATAATAAATTTCTATGAATATCCGCAATGATGATGGATGCTAGCTAGCTTAGCTTCTTGAAATTCAGGAGTGTTTGTACGATAATACTATCTAGGACATTTGGTTCTTTGAATGAATTCTTAGAATAAGTCTCATACATTAGTCACTCGGTATGATTTAGATTTTTCCTGGCTGGTCATCCTTGGTATTAATACTCTTACCCAATCCAACTTAGACCTTAGTTCTAAGTTAATTGAGGTCAGTTATTCTTCTTTTTAATTTCTCAAGGCCTTGAATGACAGTTTTCTTACTGGGTTTCACACGAGCATAAAGGAAACAACTTCGGGAACCATTTAAATCAGTTTCTCGTTGTTGGAGCCAAATTATGAATCATCATTCTATTCTTTCTCATGGTTTCTGATGAAAACTATGACTTGGATCCTAGGCATAACGTTTGGTGTCTCTCGAATTTACATTGTTGCATCATCCTAGTAAATGCATTGCAGTGTAAATCCTCGTTCTCATCTCCTTAGATGCATCATTCCATAGTTTTTGCAATCAATACATCCACCACACATAGTTTTTGCGATCAATACATCCACTACATAGTTGTCCATGTTTGCCTGCCTTTGTTGTTGTTCATTATAGTTATCATCATCCTTTTCTGGATGCAATTTAAACGTGGATGATCTTTGGCACCAGCATGCCTAACTACTCCATAGGCTTATGAAATAAGGCTATGGCTTCATAATTAGACTCAAATGGCATCCTTTAGGCTCCATTCTCTTCTAAATTTACCCCAAGCAATATTATGGCCTTAGGCACCTCTTTAAGCTCCAAATAGCACTTGTAGAAAACTTGTTCTTGTAGCTCTATTATTATTTGTTCTTGAATAAATAAGTTCATGGCTACTTTAAATTTATTAGCTTATGACCTTATGATTGGACCAATTAGAAGAGTTAGTGGGTCTTCTTTCAAGCTCCTTGTGTTCTCTTGAGTCCCATGTAGAACCGTATCATAAGTTCTCCATACTTTATTGAGGATCCCTATAATGGTTAAATAAGTCCTTATAATGGTGATATTGACGCTTTTGATATCATCAACTTTATAAATAGAAAGACTAAGAATTATAAGTCTTTCTTCATATCCTCTTTAACTTTAAATGGTGCTTGCCCTTCTTTTACCCTTGAAGCTATATTGTAATGCAACTTTGAGATTTCCTTCATAGAGTTATTTGGTTGCCCTAAAGCTTCTCTCTTCCCATCATTTGGAAATGATTAAAACTTTATAAGTGCCCCTTTCTTGACTTTAGTAGAGTTCTTCTTTTTGATCTCCTTAATCATTTCAGGTTTAAATTACAACTCCATTATGCTTACTTTTAAATAAAATTTAGCATTCATAAATTATGACTTAACTTTATTAAAAGGATTTGTATTAATTAACACCTATCCTACTTCATTGTTCTTATAATACTTAAAAGCATTGATGAGGTACTAAAGGCACCATCATATTTTCATAAATATGTGGTTAACTTAATAATAAATTATATGTCAAAATATATCTTATTCATTACTCTTTGACCACCCTTGATGAATCATTGAATCATCAACTTTCTTTGCATCAATTCATCCTTAGTATACAAAGCTACTTTAAAGTTTTCAATCAATGAATATTTGTAATAAAGCCATCATCCACTAGAATTCTTTTTATTTTTTGTTCATAAATGAACTTGATGATTCACAATGGATGGATGTGAAACTTTGAGATTAATAGTATATCATCTTTGATGAAAAGTGATTTCTTCTATACATGAGTTGCAAGTAATGTAATGATAACAAATCTCCTTTTCTTCAACCTTTTCATGCATAATTGAGTCTTCTTTCACTTCCACTTGATAACATGTAAAGTTTTCAATCATGTAATCAGCTAAAGTAATAAGCTCCCTTGGCTCTTATTCAAATTCAAAATCTATTAAGGGAATAAAGGCACCTTTATTGATCTCTTAGACTTTGACTTTCTTACCTTATATTTTTTAAAGCTTTTAATGCTCTTCTTACTAGTCTAGTTCTTTGAGTACTTGGATTTTATCTTGGTACATTCTTATGTTGACCTATTTATCATATGAAAAGAATCCACCTTTCACCAAAGTTATTTGAAGTTCTACCCTTTGCATCATAACTTGATTGCATTGTCTTTTAAAGCCTCATTAAGTGTTAAATACAAGGAAATTCAATAGTTATGAGTTTAAAGGATTCAAAACTAATTTCCATCAAGGAAAATGCTAGAGAGCCTATTTCTTTATAATAGTCATATTTAAACTTATTTCCTGTTCATCGAAAGTAATCACACCTTGGAACTTTTAATTCCATGAATTTATCTTTTAACATGAAGCACTTATCCATTATATGGCCTAGTAAATAATGGTACTTGTAATGATTTACAGCCTTACTTTGGTTAGCTTGCTCTAGATATTTCATTGATAAAAGTTTAATGAGCTTAGCTTTGAGTAGTTCATCTAGCATGCCTAAAACATCAAACTCATAAAAAAGGATACTTCTTTTCTTGCCTCTCCTTTAAAGATGTTATCTTTTACTCTTAGTTTTAAATAATAATAAGCTTTGTCTCTTTCTTCTTTCCAACCTTAAAACTATTATTAATTAAAGTATAACTTACAATTCATGATTGTTTATTCTTAGGCTTTCAATTGGGCTTGGTAGTTTTATGCACCTTTATTTTTTCTATGTTCTTCATTAGATCCTGGACTAGAATACTTTAATTCCTAATATCTGAGATGTTAAGCTCTGTATCATGAGTAGGAATAATTAATTCTTCAAAGGTAATTGGCTTTATATCTTAAAGAATGTAATACAACCCTTACTTTATGCCCATGATGCATATATTAATTATTGAGGTTTATGAAAGATGATACTTGTAATTTAGGCTAAGGTTCTTCTATATTTTAGTGTAACCTATCATAGGCTCATCTTTCCATTGGTCAATTTTAGTTAACTCAATCATGTTGATAATGTATTAAGTTATATAATAATGGTTAAAGAACTCTCATTGAAGTTGCTCACATTCATTAATCAAGCTAGCTTTTAAGGTTATTTTACCAATCAAAGCATTTCTTTTAAGAGATTGAGTGAACTACTTAACAATTAAATCACCATATATGCCAACATTATTTAGAACTTTCCTTTTTTGGAAACTTTCTCTTTTTTGTATTTTCCATATCCATGTATTAGGGCTTATGTTATCTAAGGATTTCACAAAATGGAAGAGATGTTGCAACACATATTGGAATTTATGCAAGAATAAAGACCCCTATGTAATAGAATAACATTATTTTTCCCCCAGGGTGTATTATTTTTACATCTCCCATATATCCCTTATCTCTCTTATCCTTTTCATTGGTCATTATTCCTAAGGTTTTATTTTATGTGGATGGTTTTATTTTGCTATTATATTTCCCATAATATATGTTATGTCACATGCTACCTCACATACAACTATCTTATATCATATGCTACTATGTCATATCACTTAAAATGTCATATACCACTATGCCATGTTACATCACTATGCTATGTTATGTCATATGCCATTGTTATGCTACATCATTATGCTTTGCCATAATATATGCTATGTCACATGCCACCTCATACATAAATCCTATGTCATATGTCATCATATCACTTGCCATGTCATATGTCATGCTATGTCATATATGTCATGTCATATCATATGTCATGTCACATGTCATGTCAAATGTCACATCACTATGCCATGTCATTATATTATGTCATCACTTCATATGTTATACATATATCATGCCATCTAAATGCCATATAGCCTTATATCTCATTCTGCTTTGCTATGTTATGCTTTGTCTATCACTATAACATGTCACGCTGCATGCTTACTTTCACACACTTGTTTGCTTATCTACCTAGGATAATTAATCCTAACTATAATGGTAAAATCAATGTTGTAAACTCATGAAAATATATCTTTACCACCTAAACCCATCTATGAAGGGTTTAACTTAACACTCATGTTATGGGTTGGTTGAACCAAATACGGAACCATCCAGTGGAGACTTTTTATGACTATTTTAAGTCTATATCATTCCTCGAGGTAGCCCTTTAAAAAGATAGTGCTTTTTTGCTCCAAGTGGATCCCTAGTTCATGAGTTTCATAAGCCTCACTTTAGGTCGCAATGAAAGCCCACCCATAGTGGCAACTCCTTTGGGGATACACAGCAAAAGAGTGGTGGCATCTAAGAATTTTCATATCAAATTTCCCACCATAATTGGATTAATTATATGCATCACATACACAATTTACACCTGCACACATAACCTTTTTCCCAAGTCAAATTGGTGATTGTGGATAAGCGAGTACCTTAGACTCCATTTGACTACTTGGGAAATTAAGTCTGCCTTCATGACTTGCCACCTTATACTATTGATCGTTAATGATTCCTTGAATAGATAGACACTAGGAATAGTTCTATATCAATGATTCCATTACATTGGATAGGTTGTGGACAACGTGATGGAGGGCCTTAGTTTATTCTTATTGGACTAAAGCCTATGTAGCTAACCATAGCAACATACAAAAACTAGGACCTTACGATTGCATGCTATAGGGATTAATGCCTCATCATATCAGTGGATTTGCCAAAATTCAACACATTTCCCTATCTTATATTATTTTACTAAGAGTTAGAATCCTTTCATGATTCTATAATGGTTCCATAACCTCATAGCTCATTCTACGGGTATTCTTTTATCATAATAATATGATCATGTTGTATTGCTATGCTAAGAGTTAAAATCCTTTTTTAATTCTATGATGGTTACATAACCTCATGCATCATTCTATGAGCATTCTCCTATCATACAATATGATCATGCTGTATTGCTCTGCTAAGAGTTAGAATACATTCATGATTCTATGATGCTTGCATAACCTCATGCCTCATTCTATTGGCATTCTCTCATTATAACAATATGATCATGTCATATTGCTCTGCTAAGAGTTAGAATCCTTTCATGATTCTATGATGGTTGTATAACCTCATGTCTCATTCTATGAGTAGTCTCTTATCATAACAATATGATCATGTCATATTACTTTGCTAAGAGTTAGAATCCTTTCATGATTCTATGATGGTTACATAACCTCATGCCTTATTCTACATATATTCTCTTATCATAATAATATGATCATGTCATATTTCTCTGCCAAGACTTGGAATCCTTTCATGATTCTATGATGTTTACATAACCTCATGCCTCATTCTACGGGCATTCTCTTATCATAATAATATGATCAGGCCGTATTGCTCTGCTCAGAGTTAGAATCCTTTGATGATTCTATGATGGTTTCATAACCTCATGCTCATTCTATGAGCATTATCTTATCATAATAATATGATCATATGGTATTGCTCTGTTAAGAGTTAGAATTCTTTTATGATTCTATGATGGTTGCATAACCTCATGCCTCATTCTACGACATTCAATTATCATAACAATATGATCATGTTGTATTGCTTTGCTAAGAGTTAGAATCCTTTCATGATTTTATGATGTTTGCATAACCTCATGCCTCATTCTATGAGCATTCTCTTATCATAGCAATATGGTCATACCGTATTGCTTTGCTAAGAGTTAGAATCCTTTCATGATTCTATGATGGTTACATAACCTCATGCCTCATTTTACGGGCATCTCTTATCATGATAAAATGATCATGTTGTGTTGCTCTGCTAAGAGTTAGAATTCTTTCATGATTTTATGATGGTTGCATAAGCTCATGACTCATCCTATTAGCAGTATCTTATCATAGTAATTTGATCATGCCAAAATGCTGTTGGATTTTTACCGTAATCCCTCATATGATTAGGTAACGATCACCCTTTTTGCTTGTCTGACATGCTAAGAGTATCATACCTTGAGTTCCCAGTCTAACTTTAGGCTAGTATCCCACCTAAGAGATATTTGGACCAGCCAATCTTCATGGAGATATAAGGGTGGAAAGAAGTGTTGTTACATGCTACATGTTTGCTAACCGTTTTCATGTTTTCTATCCAACATGCATACATGTATACTCATGTAATTTTCTCTAAAAAATTTCCTTTCGCAGCCATAATGCTAGATGTTTCCTAGCATAGGTCATGCATACATCCTATGTGACACATCATATACATGCAAAAACACACATGCATACTAATTGCTTTCCTTTTACAGCTATAATGCTAGAAGTTTCTTAGCATAGGCCATACATACATCCTACATGTCACATTACATGCATTAATGCTAATCTTATTTTTCATGTACAGAAATATGTCAAAAACCACAACTGGCTAAGTATCTCACCACTCTATCCAAGGTTATTACCACCATACTTGATGATGTATCACTCATCATAGTCCACACCGACTTCAAAGCTTTCTTGCAATAACATATCTAAGAGGCTCTCAGCCCTAGAGAGTTCATCACTCCACCACCCCTATCAATGAGAAAGGGAAGATGGTCAACCTGTATGATATTGAGATGGATGATGATGTTTTACTTCATATCTGCAAATCTAAAACTTTTACACTAGAACAGAAGATAGAATAACTATAATCCATCATGAAGAATAAGGGGATAGGCTTTGAGCTGGACTTTGATGAGTTCTTTATGTAAGCTATTAGGGGGCAACTTGTTAAGTTCAAGCTTCCTAATGTTGCCAAGTACAATGAAGTTTGGGAGCAAAAGAATCATCTCAAAACTTGTACCATGATGATGAGCATTATCGACCTGTTGGATGATCAGATAGTTTAACTATTCGTCATTTTATTAGAGGGACCAGTACTGGTCTGATACTATAGTCTTAATAATGCGACCATGACTAAGTGGAAGCCTTTTTGAATTTCTTTTTACAAGCATTTAGATTCAAGTCTCACTTCAATATCACACTAATGGACTTGGAGATGGTGAAATAGAAGGCCAATGAGTCCTTCATGGATTATTTTAACCATTGGATGGATAAAGTTGCACTGGTTAAACAAAAGCTATTAAAGTCTAACATGATCAACAAGCTCATCGTGAGGTCATTGCCACTCTATTAGCATAACCTGAAGTACCAAATGTTACACACATTTGAGGACATCTACTTAGTTGGCTAAAGGATCAAGCAAATCAAGAGGTTGGATAAGAAGGAACCTTCCTTCATCAAACCCAAAAGCACCACCTTCACCCAAACATAACACAAAGCCTACAACATCAATGCCTTACAAACACCAAATCACATACTTTAAAACACCACCCAATCCTTGAGGTACTCAAATCTTGGAATGTCACTTTCTAAGGTTTTCAAGCATCTCCAAAAACCTAAGCTCACCAAACCCTTAAAACTAAATTTCCAAACACTACCCCCAGACTCAATAGATACCAAAACCTACTACCATTACTACCAACAGTATGGCCATAATATCAATGACTGCCATTCTCTTAAGGGTATCATCCAAGACCTCATCGATTTGGGTGAACTTAAGAATCCCAAAAAATTCAAGCCTTCCACCAAAACAAACCCATTACAAAACTACTAGAAGACCAACAACACTTATATAATCCAATCAGAGCTCTTAAAATCCTTGATGCTTAACTACTAGAAGACCGCCTTGAGCTGGAACTTACCATAATCATTCATTACACTTAAGGCCAAGTTGCAAAGCCTGGACATGGGAGATTCGCTACTTCTAAAGGTCTATGAGGACATCATTGCTATAGTAGATAGTACTTTTAATGAGCTCTTATATGAGGATGATGATGTAATCCTTTCCAAATATAATGCAATAAAGAATAACTTTACTTATGTTTAGGATGTGTATTCTGATGGCATAGTGCATTAATATGAACATTTCATGAGCATCTTTGATATTAACACATCATGCATTAAAAATGTTAATATTAACACATATGACAAGCCTTATCTACTCCAGATTGCATTAGACTTGACCTCTAATGAGAGAATAGAAATAACCAGAGTATTGAAAAAGCATTTGAAAGCCTTTGCTTTAGGCTATGAAGACATGCTGAGTTTTGACAAAATTATTGTAGAGCATAGAATTTTGATCAAGCCTGGGTTCAAGCTAGTTAAGCAGAAGCTACATCATCTCTGATCGAAATGGGCTTCAAGGTTAAGGAGGATGTCCAAAAGTAGTTAGATGCTAAATTCCTTGAGGTGGTTGACTACTTTGAATGGTTAGCCAATATGATTCCAATTCCTAAGAAAGACGGCATGGTTAGGGTCTGTGTAGATTATAGGGACTTTGACAAAGCATGCCTAAAGGATGACTTTCCTTTACCCTACATCAATGTACTAGTTGATAGTGCAGCTACTAGTGCTATGTATTTGTTCATCAATGGATTCTTTAAGTACAAGTATATCCTAATGGCTATTGTTGACAAGGTGAAGATAGTTTTCATCATAGAATAAGAGACCTATTGCTACAAGGTCATGCACTTTAGCTTGAAGAATGCAGGTGCTACCTATAAGAGAGCAGCAATAACTTTATTGCATGATCTAATCCATAAAGAGGTCAAAGTCTATGTGGATGACATGATAGTCAAGCATCCCACTACGGAAGAACATCTAGGTACTCTTAACAGATTTCTCATATGGGTTTAGAAGTATGGGCTCAGGTTAAATTTGAAGAAGTGCATATTTGGGGTGACATCTGGCAAGCTGCTGGGTTATATAGTTAGTTAGAGGGGCATTGAGGTAGATCCTGATAAGGCAAAGTTAATTTATGAGATACTTATTCCTAGAACTAAGAATAAAGTTAGGGGATTTCTAGGATAGCTCTAGTACATCAACAGGTTCATTGTTAAGCTCACTATCATATATGAGTTGATCTTTAAGCTTATGAGGAAGAGCCAACCTTTTTGTTTAGGATGAGAGTTGCCAATTTTCATTTGAGAAGGTGAAGCATTACCTCTTTAACCCATCGATTCTGTAGCTACCTTGACCAGGGAAGCCATTATTACTCTATTTAGCCTTGGAGGAGGAGCCAATGGATGCTATGATTGCTTAAGAGAATGAAGCCAGAATTGAGCATGTTGTCTACTACTTAAGCAAGAAACTATTACCAATAGAATGCAAGTATAATACTTTTGAGAAGCTATGCATTGCTATGGTCTAGGTCACAAAAAAGCTCAGACACTACTTCCAGTCATACTCAGTTCAAGCAATCTCTAAGATCAATCCTATAAAGTACTTATATGAAGCCCCTTTGCTGGTAGGGAAGCTTTCCAAGTAACTGATTCTATTATTAAAATTTGATGTACAGTATATCACTAAGAAAGTAACCAAAGGCAAAGCAATTTCTTGATTCTTGGCATCTAGACCAGTGGATGATTCTTAAACATTTGAACTATACTTCCCAAATGAGCACCTGGGGGTAGTTGACATCCAAAAATAATGGTTGCACTTTGACGGTATGGTTAACAGAAGAGGTGCAGGCATAGGGATTGTGCTAATCACTCCCAAAGGTGAATTAATTATGGTCTCAAAGTGGTTGAGCTTCCTTGTTACCAATAACATGCTTGAGTTAAAGGCATGTTTATTCATGCTCAAAGTACTACTAATGGTTGGGGCTTCAGAAGTTGAAGTATTTGGCGATTTGATGCTTGTCATTCACTAGTCCATGGTCAGATGGGATGTCAAGGAAGAATGGCTCAAGCCTTGTATCAAATACATGAAAAGTATGATCTGTAACTTTAGCTTGTGCAAATTCCACACCCCCCTGGATGAGAATTAAATTGTCGATGCCTTTACCATACTCGCTTTAGTATGTGAGTGACCATAGTGTCAAGTCTAGCATGTGTTCATCGAGTGGTCAAAGATTCCTTGCTATGAGGGAGAATGGGTTATGATGCTAGACTAGCAAGATAAGACCCCTGGTATGCCAATATTATGAACTTTCTGAGAAGCAGTGCTTATTCAGAGAAGCTAATAAGACTGATACTACGAAGGCTAGTAGCTAACTTCATCTAGCATTAGGGTGTTCTTTACAGAAGAACAACTGATGGTCTGAAACTTCAGTGCATATCGGGAAAAGAGATCAACATAGTTATGTAAACAATACATGTTGGAACTTGTGGGTCTTACATGAATAGATTAACCTTGTACAGAAAAGATCTTATGCGAAGGGTATTTTTGACTTATCATGGAGACATACTGCATATAATTTTTGCAATGATGTCATGCATATCAGATTCATAGGGATCTGAGTCATATTCTATCGGTTGAATTGTAAAATTTGACAATGTCATGGCCTTTCTCTACTTGGGGAATTGACATTATGGGTGAGATTTATCCTAATGCTTCTAATGGACATCGGTATATACTGGTGGAGCAAGAATACTATAGTAAATTAGGGGCAAAGTAAGTTGCCAAGTTTATAGAGAAGAACTTCATATACCGATATGGGGTACCGCATCACTTGGTGTCTGATAATGACGTGTAGTTCCAGGGCTAAGTATTTGATATGCTAGAGAGATATAGGATCAAGCATCACTGATGCTCTCCATATCACCCTCAAGCTAATAGGGTAGTTGAAATGACCAATAAGATGATCAAGAAAATTTTAGCCAAGACAATACAAACTTATAAGGATTGGTATGAGCAATTGTCATTTGCTTTATGGGATTATAGAACCACTGCAAGATATCTTATAGGTGTTGCCCCTTACTCTTTGGTTTATAAGATAGAAGTTATATTGCCAATTAAAGTCGAGCTAAAGTCACTTCTGGTTATCTTGGAAGCTCAATTGCCAGAAACTGAGTGGAAGAGGGCTAAATATGAACAAATAATTGCCATTGATGAGAAATGACTAAAAGCTCTCTATTATTTATAATTGAACAAGAAATGCATGACCAGTGCATTCAATAAGAAAGTCAAGCTTGTTGCCATACGGAAGGTGATTTAGTTCTAAAATAAACCTAGCTAGCTATTCATGACCCCACGAGGGAAGCTCAGACCTAACTGGGAAGGCCCATTCCTGGCTAGCTAGTTAAGAAGATTCTATCTAAAGGCACTGTTCGCATTTCAGACTTGGAGGGTAACAAGTTCTCCAAGCTTGTCAACCTTGATTGGTTGAAGAAATACTTTATCTAGAGCAAAAGGTAAAAGAAAAGTGAAAGAAAAAAATGATTGCTTAATGAGTTGAAAATTCATTCAAATAATTCATATAAAAGTTAGAGCTCTTAAAAGCAAAAGGAGAGCATCAAAATAGTTGATCAAAAAGTCTTGCATGGGATTGGTCACCAATAGGAGTCAAGTCTGATGCATATTGGAACCTTTATGCTAAGTTTAACATTTCTCAAGCAAATGTTTTAATCTCATCAATTCAAATGGAATGCATGTCCATAACGTTAGCCATAAGTAATACAAGTTGCAAACATAAAGCACTATTTCATTATCTAATATATCATGTACTACAGAAATGTAAGTGTAGCACAACATCCATAACTTATACTTGTTGTTTGTAGTAAATCTATCTCCAAGGGTCTCTACCAGCATGATCTTATAGCAAAACTAGGTCCTCTTCATATGCTTTAGGAAGAAAGACAGTAGTCACCATCCCTCAAACTCCGGCAGTGATCGATTGACTCTAGCAGGGCTATAATGAGCATAGCCTTGGAATCCCGACAGTGGAATGCAATCTATGTATGTCCTTACCATTAAATGCTGAATATGCCACCAAGGATAGGTCTACCTGACAATCACATGTCCATTCTCCTTCAGTAAAGTCACGCATGTGTAATTTATGTGACATATGCACATGCATAATCATGTGCATAGCATGTGCACTACACATGCGAACGTGTATCATGCATATCTGGAGTTCCACTTGTCAAAATTGCATGATCCTGGTATCAAATCAAAGCTATTTTTATGCTCTATCTAACAATTATGAAAAGTTTAAGTCAACTCATAACTTTGAAACAATATCTAATATTGAGTCAACATCTATTCTCTTTATTTTTAATTCCTTATTTTTTATGTATGATATTTTGGGTTCTTGATATGTTAGCAACATATTTTAATATTATTAAATCTTATTCAATAACATTATATGTAGGTTATGAGTAGTGTCTAGTCACACATCATAACGACCCTTCCATATTAGATACTACTACAATGAACTCCTTTCACCATCCATTATCTCACTTAGGTTTGAGTATGGATTAATGTCAACTTAATACATGATCAAGCATGTTAGATCATGCCCTAAACTTGATGTTTCATGTACATAATCTTTATACCTAAAATGCCCTTATGAACTTATTCACTTTTAGGCATTCCACTATGACTAGAGATTTTAGAATTAAAGATTACTACATTCACCATTAAGATAAAACTCCTACATTTAATCTAGGGTGGTAAATCCTTTATTGATATACAAATATCTTCAACTATTTCATACTATACCAAACCTCCTAACTATAAAGGCTTCCTTAGAGGAATAAAGAATAGAAGTCAAAGTATAATAATCAATAGTTAAGATAACCTTGATATCTCAAGTATAAGGATACTTGCACTATTGATATTAGTGAGATATATATTTCATAGACATAGATTAATAATCTATATGAAATCTTTATTGACCCTAACTTTTCACCCTCGTACAATTTCGGGTTTCTGTTGATTCGGCTCGGTATTAGTCCCCGATATCAACCTCGATTATGCACATATGCCTCTGTGGCTTCCTCTTAAGTATTCTGGGGCACAGAGTACATCGTAGTTAGTGGGGCCTACCATGGCGTCTGGCAGGGCCTGCTACCCTTGTTAGCCTTTTCTGAGCGTTCTGTGCATACATAACATATTTCGTCTTGCTTACATGAATCAGAGCACATAACATTATCTGCTAAGAAAAATGGCTCAGAGGGGCCCACGTGTTGGTGGGGCCCGCTACCCCTATCAGCCCATTATGCGTCTTCTGTGCACACAGAACACATTTTCACTGATGGGGCCCGAGGTACAACACTTGGCATGCCAAATGCCATATTCTAGGCTCACTGCATTGTGGTCCCACCGAAGGCACTGGTGGGGCCCACCACCTCTGTTAACCCACTCTGAGTGTTCTGTATGTACAGAACACATTCTACATATCGTCTACGCGAGGCATAACACTTGGCACGCTAAATGCCACATTTTGGGCCATATAGCATTGTGGGCCCGAAATAGGCCCATTAGTGGAACTCATCGTTCGGGGCCGAATTTGGCAAAACTCAAAACTGCAAAGTGACTCAGAATGTCGATTGCATCTCAGTTGACATATGGAATGCATCCTGTTTTACCCATACGAAGTGGACCGCATAGGGTCTAAATGCTATATGCGTAGCATATAGCACTATATGCTACGCATGTAGCAAAAAGAAGACGTTTGGTGGGGCCTACTTTTGGGACCAAATCTAACATGCTCCATATAGCACAACATCTTAGAATGTCGAATAATGCATATTTGACATGTGACATGCATTACATTTCACCCATATGAGGTGAAATACATGAATAGGGTGTATAGCACTATGCATGTAGCATATAGCAAAATAAGGCTGGCTAGGGTGCCCACTTCGGGCACATATTATGACTTGTTCTTGTATCGGAATGGCTTTATACAAGTTTCCATTCCTAAGAATAAGTTGCAGATATGAATTTTGTATATTCATTTGCTATTTTGGCACACCATTTGCCCCCCGTTTGGTCCGTCCAAAATGGCCACTCATCATAAATTTCTAGGACAGCCTATTGTGACTTGTTCTGGTATCGGAATAGCTTGATTCAAGTTTCCTTCCATTTGGCTCATGCAAAATGGCTGCTCACCTAGTTTTGGGACCTTATTCTACATTGCTAAGCCTAAGGGTGCCACCCCTCCTAAGGCTACTATAAATACAAGGCCAAGCCTTCCTCTTCCAACATAAAAACATATCATAAAAATGATACACAAGATATCACACATATGATAAAAATTTTAATTCTAAGACATAGGATTAAAATAACTTAAGTAAAATTTTAATTAAGTTACTATGCCATATCATTTGTCATTTATGCCATGTCATCATGCCACGTCATATGCTAATATGCTATGTCACATGTCATACGCCATTGATGTCGTGTCATCATGCCATGTCATATGCTCATATGTCACGTCACATGTCATACGCCACTATGCCATGTCATCATGCCACATGCCATAATGAATAGTAACTTATGAATAGTAACTCATGAATAGTAACTCATGAATATTATGACATCATGCCATGTCATATGCTAATATACCACGTCACATGTCATACGCCATTATGTCATGTCATTATGCCACATGCCATGTCATATGCCATTTATGCCATGTCATCATGCCATGTCACTTGTCATACGCCATTATGCCATGTTACCATATTACATGCCACATCATCATGTCATATGCTATTATGTCATGTCATCTTACATCCATCAGACTTCGGCTCTTGAATCGTGCTTTAATATGGCATAAAATTAGTCGATCAAGTCCTAAATTTTGTTTGCTATTAACAATCTTGCTTGTTTATTTGCATTTTCACTCGTGCTACCCGAGGTGGAAATTTCCCGAGGAGGTTGAGATATTACTAAATGTTTTGGATTTTTGTACAGACAAAGATCCTTTGTAATAGAATAGCATTATTCCCCATTTTAGGATTTAGCATTAAATCCCACATCTATCCCCCATTCTCCTCGATCCCTTTCACCGGCCTTTTAGTATTTTTATTCATGGATGGATTTATATTTGCTAAATATATGTCATCATGTCACATGCCATGTCACATGACACATCACACACTTTTATGCCATGCCATAACATATATTATCTCGTATGCTAATGCAATCAAAATACACCAATACGCAATGCAATACGTGCAACTTGCCATGCTATCTTATATACCATGACACGTCGTATGTCATACCATATACCATGTTGAATACACATTCACATACGCATCCACTATGCCATGTCATACATCATTTCACATGCCATGCATATGATATGCCATACGCTATGCCATGTCATCCATATGCCATGCCATACATCATTTCACGTGCCATGCATATGGTATGTCATCCACTATGCCATGTCATGCATATGCCATGTCATACATCATATTAACATATCATGAATATGATATATCATACACCCTCACATGACATGCATATACCGTGTCATACATCATTTCACATGCCACACATATGGTATGTCATCCACTATGCCATGTCATGCATATGCTATGCCATATATCACCCCACATATCATGCACATGATATGCCATATATCACTTCACATGCCATGCATATGGTATGTCATCCATTATGCCATGTCATGCATATGCCATGTCATACATCATATTCACATAGTATGCATATGATATGTCATACACCCTCACATGACATGCATATACCATG
>CANYBF010217177.1:0-14404 GCA_948192965.1 Dalechampia spathulata | reverse complement strand
CCCAACTAAAATGGTAAAATCGATTTTGGAAACTCATAGAATAGATCTCCACCACCCGAACCCAATCTCTGAAGGGTTTAACTAGCACTCATGCTATGGGTCTGTTGGACCAATCTGGAACCATCCGGTGGCGACTCCCTTGCGACTCTTTTGAGTCCGTATCATTCCCTAAGGGAACCCATTAGGAAGACTACGCTTTCGCTCCAAGTGCGGTCCCCGGTCCATGACTTTCGCAATCCTCGCTTTGGGCCCCGGCAGAAACCGGCGCTCACAATGTGACTGTTACATATCATTCTAGCTACAAGAAAGCTAAGAATGCTACTGTTACATTCATGATTGATGCTAATTAATGACAAATCAAAGAAAAATCATAAATCCATCAAGGAAATCAAAAGAAAAGAGGAAGGAAGAGGCATTCTAATACTCATAAATGATTATTAGCTTTAAATCTTGATTCTAAACAAGTTTAAGGATTTTAAATTAGGATTAATTAGTCTCTAATCCTAATTCGTAACTTACTTATGTGTTTATTAAGTGAGGAATGATTTTGGTAGAGTTTGGCCATAATTAACAATTTTTGGACCCATAAATAAATAAGCTATATTTATAGATGTGGGTTATGTGTTGCCAAAAATAAGCAAACAATATGGGATTATATAAAATTAAAAGGGATATGCACAACATATAATGCTATATGTGCAACATATAATGCAAAAAAATGCTATATGTGCAATATATAGCAAGATATGTGCAATATGTCCAATTTTCCACCTATATTCACCCAATAACTGGAGCATATTAGGATGTGCGTCTCATGCTCATTAATCATCATTTATGCCAAAAAGGCATGGTGACATTTGGAGCATGTTAGATTTACATGGGAAAAGGTTATGTATAATGCATATCTCCATTGAATATGGCAACATGTAGCACTATGTTTTTCACACATCAAGAAATACATGCTATGTGCTATGCTTTCCATAAGCAAAATGTAATATACTTTGCATGTCCAGAGCACTCGTGGGAGGCTAAGAGGCATGTGTGCAAATCTATCAAGGGCCTGTACCAAGTCGAATTGAAGAAAACTCGAAGTTGTAGTGCATGGGAGAAAAGTCAAGATCTACAATTGATTTTTGAAAACTTACCATATTTAGAATACCCGAAAATCATTTTATTAAAAGAGGAAATATTTTTATTTTAAAAGATGTCAGATTTGAGCTTTATAAGGAATGTATTTTTCAATGATTTCTTAACAAAAATCTTAGAAAATTCTTACTAATTATCCTTCCAATAAGTCCTCCTTAAATTGTTTTACAAAATACATTGAAGAGCTTCCAAAACAAGGCTGATGATTTGAATTTCTTTTTGATAAACTAATTATTTTCTTTCATGTGGATAATTAATATATTTAATTTTTGCAAAATCAAAAAAATTCAATCTATCATAAAATCATTTTGGAAACAAATAAAGTTAGAAGATATTCTTAAAGTGATAAGATAAGTATCTTTCTAAACTTTGAAATGATTATAATAAATCACTTAAATACCTTTTGAAAAATAATAAGTTAAATAAATTAATTATCCAACTTAAAAATAATTAATCAATCATATAAAAATCAATTATTCATTAAGATCTAATAATCATGTGAGGTAAAATAAGTAAATAAAGATAGGAAATATTAAAGACATTAATCACATATAAAGCCAAAAATGATATGATTAAACAAATAATTCAAAAATAAAAAATATTTAAACCAAATACTATTAAAATAGAAAATCACTTGAATTAATTAAACATACTTAAACATAATTAATTTTGACATTCATAAAAATCAAAAAGTCAACATTCTCTTCCTTTTTGATAATGATAAAACTTGATTAAAAATAATTTAAAACACATAAGTCCAAAAGCATTAAAAATAGAATTTTAGAAATCTTCCCTTTGAAAAATTCTTTTCAAAAATGCCACGTATGTATTAGAGAAAAGCGATGCTCCCCTGAGTTGATGATCTTATGTAAAATACTTATCATACTCCTCCTAAAATGTTGTTGTATCCTAATAAATAAAATAAAATTTGTATACGACAATATATCATAGCATATAAATTCTAAAAATCAAGAGTATTATCATAAATATCCAAAAAGATCATGCATGCATAAACAATTGTCCAAAATTGCATGTCAAATGATGCCAAACCATAATCTCCTAAGTCATAAAACATATATTCTTCTCCCCTTTTTATCATCATGAAAAAGGAAATAAATAATAGAACCATAGTATTAAAGTGTCAACAATAGTACTATAAAGGAGTATAATGAAAATAGAGGGCTAAGTAAGGGAGAAAGGATCAGAGTAACTTCTAGGCGCTCTTGGCAGAATAGCTTTGGTCTTCATGATAGAGTGAAACTAAGTCATCCTTCCTTTAACATATTGAGCTATAGAGGGCTTGAGAACAATATGAGTGTCATCCTCCCTATCATCTAAATTTTTGTTAGTTCCATCAGCTTCTTCTTCCTTTTTAACTTCCTTAGCTGGTTGTTTTCCTTTTAACTTTGATATGGTCTTTGCTACATTGTTGGTTTCAAGGTGATCTTCTTCTTTTGCTTCCTCTTCCTCCTAAGAAATGTATTGCTCTTTAGCTGGCTTCTCTTTAAGATGAAGCTGATTATAAACACTTAAAATCCCAAGTAAGAAGGCAACATAAGAATCAAACAAGAATTGAAGAAATGGAACACAAGAAATTTATAGTGGTTCGGCCAATAAATGCCTACATCCACTTACCTAAGCAAACAACTTAGGTTTCCACTAATCACTTCACAAATACAATAAAAAATTCTTCTCACAAGAATTCAATCTCCAGTGTTTTTCCAAGGCTTACACTAAACCCTTACAACAAGTGTTTTCCCAAGGCTCACACTAAACCTCACTCAATCACAATCCCTTCCTATCTCTCAAAACATAATCCTAGAGAAAAATAACAAGGATTGGAAATCTAGAAATCCTTTTCAAATGATTTACAACTCAAGAAATTAAGAAATACTCAAAACACATAAAAATGTATTTAACAAAGAAATTGATGATTATAGATTGATTTCCAATCTCCAATACGGTTAATCTACACTTATATAAGCTATTCCAAGCTTATATGACCATTGGGGATGCAATCAATGCAAAAAAGAGCCATTTTACAATATTTTAAAAAATGCTAAAAATATGTATTTTGACCCGTATGACCATACAGATTCGCATACCCCTATACGACACCCAAAAAATGACCCAAAAATGATGTCGAAGCATCCGTATAGCCATACCACCAAGTTGTACACCCATACCAAACCTTCTAGTAAATTTTTCACCCTGTACAACCTCCTGGTATGCCCGCACAGCCTAGAAAACTAAATGGTATGCTCGTACCCAATCCTATGCACTTATACCAAACCTAAAAACATCCAAAACTTCAATATTTTTCCTATAAACATTATTTGTTAACATCAAAACTAAAATTAAGGACCCCCAAGGTCCAACAATCTCCCCCTTTTTTATGTTGATAAACCCCAAATGCTTTTTAATCAAAATTAACTCCCCCTAACAAATTGCATCATTGCAATTCATACTTGATGAAAATTAGTTTCAAAAAGCATATAAATCCATTTTCACAAATACATTTTTACCATACTTCTCCCTCTTTGGCTACATCAAAAAGAAAATAAGCCATTAAAATAATAATAACTAAGGAAGGGTTTATACTTCCAACTTCTTGGTATATGAAAATGAACTTTCCTTTGTTCACTTTTCATGTTATTTCCAATTTTGACATTTGAATGCAAACATACACCTTTTGGTTTTGTATTGAAATACTTTACCCCATAATTAAAATTATTATGCAATTGACTTCTGATTGAGGTCTTAAACCTCTAATCATTGGAATTTTCAACTTCTTTACTTTCATTTCTCTTAACAACCTTCTCAATAGAAGTAGCTTTGAGAAATTTGGGGCCTTTTGATGAAGAAGGAATGTTTTCATCATAACCAATTCCTTTTCTATCAAATTTTAGCTTTTGGCATTTAAGAATACTATCAATTTTAATACCACTCTTTTCAAATTTTGAAAGGTTTTCTTTTAAAAGCTCATTTTCTCTTTTCGAATTCTCATTTTCCAAACACAAATTTTCTTTTTCCTTTTTCAAGGATTTATTTAACATTGAAATATTTGAAACATTTTCAAATGTTTTTAAAACTCCTTTTTAGATGAACTTAAAGCATCTACTTCCATTTTCAAGCAATCAATCTCATTTATCAAAGTTAAGTTTTTAGATTTAAAAACTTTATTTTCCTTAGCCAATTACTCACATTTGATAAGAAGTTCTTCTAAGACACTTTCATCATCATCAAACTCATTAATAAAAGGTTGGTTAGAAGTGCTTACCTCATTA
This sequence comes from Dalechampia spathulata, assembly GCA_948192965.1. Classification (NCBI taxonomy): domain Eukaryota; kingdom Viridiplantae; phylum Streptophyta; class Magnoliopsida; order Malpighiales; family Euphorbiaceae; genus Dalechampia; species Dalechampia spathulata. Next base: position 9,971 of record CANYBF010217177.1, on the reverse strand, counting down.
AGAGCTTCTTCATCCTCTATTGCCATGAAGCGTAGTATATGCTCTCAAACTAAGCTTTCATCATCCAATTCACTCTTATCATCCCAAGTGGCTTTGAAAGCTTTCTTCTTAGATGGTTTGGATGGTCTAGGATATTCACTCTTCATATGTCCTTTACTTGTAGATTTTTCTTTTCCTCCTCCAACACTTTGCCTTAAGGTGATCTCATGATTAAGAAGCTTTCCTATAAGCATATCAGCAGAAAGTATTGATAGATCATTTGTTTCCTCAATTGCAATCACCCTTGCTTCCCAATTCTTCTTTAAAAGAACTCTAAGGATCTTATTATTGATATCTTCTTTAGCATAATTCTTCCCAAGCTTCTTTAAACCTTTGATAATCACCATGAGCATATTATACATCTCTGGTACACTCTTATTCTGCCTTATAGTGAATAACTCATATTCATGAGTCAAAAGTTGAATCTTTTTTGTCTTCACTTGATTTGTGCTCTCATGATATGTTTCCAAAGCATCCCAAATTTGTTTCACAATCATGCAATGAGACACTCTTCCATACTCTTCTCTACTAATGGCATAATACAAGAAATTCATAGCCTATTTACTCATAGCATTGGCCTTCTTCTCTTTGCTATTCCATTTATCCCTAGGCTTCAATGTGGAAATACCTTCAATGATAGTTATAGGAGGACTATAATCTTTTTCAATGAAGTTCCACAATTCAACTCCATCACTCTCCAAGAATATCTCCATTCTATGTTTCCAATAAGAGTAATCTATACCATCAAAGAAAGGAGGTCTTGTGTACGATTGACTCTCTAGAAAATATGTTATCATTTGATCTTAACTTTAAGAATGTTAATTCTTGAAAAATAGAGCCTAAGCTCTGATACCAATTGAAATCCCAAGTAAGGAGGCAACACAAGAATCAAACAAGAATTGAAAAGAGGGAAAGAAATGAAATTTATAGTGGTTTGGCCAATAAATGCCTACATCCACTTACCCAAGCAAACAACTTAGGTTTCCACTAATCGCTTCACAAATACAACAAAGAATTCTTCTCACAAGAATTCAATCTCTAATGTTTTCCCAAGGCTCACACTAAACCCTTACAACAAGTATTTTTCCAAGGCTCACACTAAACCTCACTCAATCACAATCCCTTCCTATCTCTCAAAACATAATCCAAGAGAAAAAAACAAGGATTGGAAACCCAGAAATCCTTTTCAAATGATTTATAACTCAAAAAATCAAGAAATACTCAAAATATATAAAAATATATTTAATAAAGAAATTGATAATTGTAGATTGATTTTCTACCTCCAATAAGGTTAATCTATATTTATATAAGCTATTCCAAGCTTATATGACCGTTGGGGATGCAATCAATGCAAAAAAGAGATATTTTAAAATGTTTTAAAAATGCTAAAAATATATATTTTGACCCGTATGATCATACGGGTTTATGTACCACCATACGAGACTCAAAAAATGACCCAAAAATGATATTGAAGCATCCATATCATTTTGCTAAGTTTTCTACCCCATACAGCCTCTTGGTATGCCCGTACAGCCTAGGAAACCAAATGGTATGCTTGTACCTAGTCCTGTATGCCCGTACCAAGCCTAAAAACATCCAAAACTTCAATATTTTTCCTATAAACATTGTTTGTTAACATCAAAACTAAGATTAAGGACCCCCAAGGTCCAACAACACTATCAGCAAGAGTCCTAGCCTTCGCAGCTCCTTCATAGTATTATTAATGGCTTTGGCTACTTTTATGTTAGCAGCAACTGCCTATTTCAATTCTACAATAATTTTTCCCATTAACAATTCAGAAACAATAACAAAGAAGTGGTTAGAAGGTAACTACAGCTTCAATGCACTCAGTAGGGGTTTAAGAGACTTCTTTAGCTTGATAAGAATCTCAGACAAGTACTCATGTTCATTAAGTAAATGCATCATGCTTTATAAAATATGCTCAATTGTTTAAATGACTCTGGGAAAATCAGCAGACTATTTTTCATCTTTTGGCTTCTTTGGTTTTCCCATAAATTGCAAATTTAGTATATCTCCCTTTAATAGATTACTAAAACTTTCCCCCTTCAAAACTAATTTTGAAATGTCAAAACAACATAGTTAACAACATTCCATATAGTAATCCTTTTTATTTAGTAACATTCCCAATCCATGACATCAATAAATGATATAAGTTCAAAGACTTCTTATTCATAAGATGCCACATAACATAAATCTTAAAATCACTAACATATGCAAAACTTCCAGACCTAAGAAGAATTACATGTTAGATGACTTTGTGTAAAATATAAAATATTCTAGGTAGGGTAATCACACTTATCTAATCCTTGATTGAAATTTTTTGGTTTTCTGAAATTGCTTAGTTATTTTCAATTTATTATAACCATCAATTTCCTTCAAATCCTTCCTTTGACTAACTTTAATTCTTCATTAGAAATTTGAATGCTTGTTCCACATCTTAAGTAGTGATCTTCATACTTTTTCCTTTAATTTGAAACTTGTAAAATTTTCTTTCCACGATCACATTTAGAGACTCATAAAACTATCTCATAATATATAGGCTCATTGAAGCAAAATAAAGAATCTCATTATTGAATCTTAAATAGACTTTCAATGCTCTAAAACCTATCAAAAAAATTAGTCCAATCGAGAATTTTGGATGGGATGATCTTTTGAGAAGAGAAAATCATAGATGATTCTTTTATTTTTGTTTTCTTTTCTCAAAGTGGTGATGGTGAAGGTTCAATATTGTTATTTTTAACCATTTAAGATCGAGAGGGAAAAATTGATTTAAGGGTTTAAGGTTTTTAAAAGAAAGATAAAAATCAAGAGAGAAAGAGAGATGATATTTTCAACTGGTAGAGTTTATGAAAGAAGTGAGAATTTTGTATCTGAAAAAAATAAATATAAAAAGAAAAGGATTTATGAAATCAAAATACATGCGTTAGTCCAAAAATAGATCCATAATTTTAGGTATTAAAAGAAATAAAAAATATATCATATTTTTACCATAAATAAGGATACTTAAAATATTTCTCGAAATCATATATTATTTATATGATATTTAGGGGTTGGACTCATAGGAGTTTTACAAGCTTTAACATCATTCATTTTGAATTTCTTCAAAAGTTCCTTTATGTACTTAGCTTGATTGATGAAAATTCATTCCTTACATTATCTGATTTGTAATCTAAGAAAAAATGTGAGTTCTCCTATCATACTCATTTTGAATTCCTTTTGCATCAAACTTGCAAAATCTTTACACTTAAGCTCATTAGTTGATCCAAAGATAATATCATCAACATATATTTGAACAATAAGAATGTCATACTTATGGTATTTTCTAAATAAAGTTGCATCAACTTTGGTTTTAGTAAAACCATTTTTAAACAAAAATGTGCTAATTTTATTATACCAAGCTCTAGGGGTTTGCTTAAGACCATATAACGCTTTTATTAGTTTAAAAACATGATTTGATTTTTTAAAATCTTTAAAACTAAGAGGCTACTTTACATAAACTTTCTTATTTATAAAACCATTTAAAAATGCACTTTTCATATCCATTTGATAAAGCATAAAATTTTTATGAGATGCATATGCACATAAAAGTTTAATTGCTTTAAGTCTAGCAATTGGAGCAAAAGTTTCATTAAAATCAATACCTTCCTCTTGGTTGTAACCTTAAGCAACTAACATTGCCTTGTTTTGAACCATATTACCTTTCTCATTAAGCTTATTTCAAAACACCCATCTTGTTCTAATGATTGTATGATCCTTTAGCTTAGGAACAAGTGTCCATACTTTATTTCTCTCAAATTAGCTTAATTCTTCTTACATTGCATTCGTTCATCTTTTATCATTTTATGCTTCAATCACATCTTTTTATTCAATTCAAGAAATAAAAGCAACGTTCACAATTAGATTTCTTATTTGAGATCTAATCATCATCTTCTTGGATGGATCAATCAATTTATCTTGCTTTGCATAGTTCTTATGGTATTTCCATGCCTTAGGAAGATTATGTTCTTTGACCATTTGTTCTACATTTTACTGTTCATTAAAAATATTAGCTGATTGATTTGATTCTTCTACTAAATTAGCATACTATTTTTCCTATGTGCTGAGATTATTTCTTATAACATCATCATCAATAAAATCTCTACTAAATAGAGTTTGATTAGTCTCATTAAAAACCACATGTATAGATTCCTCAAAAGTCATAGTATATTTATTAAACACTCTATATGCTTTACTTTGATTAGAATAACCAAGAAATAGTGCTCCATCTGATTTAACATCAAATTTAGCAAGTTGATTTTTACTATTATTCAAAACAAAGCATTTATAATCAAATACGTGGAAATAACTTACATTGGGTTTTTAATCTTTCATTAAGTCGTATGGTATCTTTTTTAGAATAGATCTTATTAGAGCAAGATTGAGAATGTAGTATGATGTTTTGATTGCTTTGGTCCAAAAGTATTTTGGTAAGCTACTTTTACTAAGTATAGTCCTTATCATCTCTTGTAAAGTAAGATTCTTTCTTTCTACCACTCCATTTATTATAGAGTCCTTAGTGCCGAAAATTTATGAGTAATCCCATATTCATTGCAATAATCCTCAAAGGATTTATTTTCAAATTCCCTTCCATGGTCACTTCTTATAGAGATGATTTTATGGCCTTGTTGATTTTGAACTCTCTTGTAAAAGTGAACAAACTTGTAAATGCCTCATCTTTATGAGCTTGGAAGAGGGTCCATGAAATCCTAAATAATCATTATCAATCACAAATACATATGATCTACCACCAAGACTAATAGGTGAAACAGGACTTAAAAGATCAAAATACAAAAGTATCAAAGATTTAAATGTAGAAATTATGCCTTTACTTTTGAAAGAATTTCTAGTTTGTTTACCAAATTGACATGCACTACAAATATGATCTTTTTCAAGTTTAATTTTATCAAACCATTAATAAGATTTTTCTTTGAAAGTTTTGAAATCAAATGCATACTTGCATGACCTAGTCTATAATGCCATAACCAACTATCATGATGATATAAAATCAAACACTTATCATTAATGTCATTCAAATCGACCAAATAACCATTATCATATCTCTTACCAATAAATATTGTATTATTATCATGCACATCTTGAACTTCATAATGAGTAGATTTGAAAATAACTCTTTTACCTTTATCACACTATTGACTTACACTTAGGAGGTTGAATTTCAATCCTTTCACCAATGAGACATCTTCAATATTGTCACACCCTAACCCGATGTAACACGCTTCTATAGAATAGTTAATAATCTCTTAAGCAAGGAAATAATCTCTTAATTATTCCAGAAGGATCTATACTTTTTTTATATCTGTATCTGTGGTTCAATGGCACCTATAGTCATAGTAATACTAATACATAATAATTTTCATCCATTATTTCTTAAAACATAAGTCTTACATGTGTCATGCATACTCATACCATCATTCCTTATATGTACTCTGCATATTTCATTATACATGATACAATATATCGATATTACACACAATAAAAGTATATTACACAAATGTTACTACCACTAAGGTTAATTTAATAAGTTGCATATATACAAACACACAATAAAGTATGTTACATTAGTCCCAAACTACTTCAAGATGGAGATTCTTCAAAATCATAACCTCCTCTGACTGTAGATCGATCAGCCTAAATTCTCACCTGAAGGTCCTGGTCCTGCTTTTATCAAATGATAAACGCTGAGTATAAAACTCAATGGTAATATAAATGAGTAAATGAAATGAATAATATATCAAAATAATATATTAAAGTCAAATCATGGTAACCCAACATCAAGCAGTTTAACTTTATCATATGTTGTCATTTAGCATAGCACATTACTGTTATATCTCTACATAAGCATAATTATATTGCATTTATCATTCCATTCATTATATCTTCATAATATATGAATGATAATGTATTATCTATGAGAATGCATTCATGCTTGCATTCTCCCTCTGATTTTCCTGTAACATTTCAATTCTTTTCTGTATGATTGTATACAATCCCGTACTGGATCCATTTCTCTATATACCGATACTATATCATTCTCTAGTTCCTGTAGGAACATATCATTTCTCTATGGTTCATAATAAGAACCTATATTGTATGATTCCATCAAGGGAATCAATATTAACTGTATGACCTAATACGCTATCAATGAACATTGCTTTGTATATCACTTTCTTTTCCCTTATATCCTTTGTATGATATGTCATAAATATGTCTTTACGTATGGATGATTCATGACATGATACATAATTGATGTTTTAATGATCGTATGCAATGATGATCATATGATACCATTAATGATATAACTCATTACATTGCTATCATAAGCAACTAAATGAGAAATCATCCTTTTAAGACCCTATATGGGGTCATAAGATGAATAACACTAACATTTAAACATAGGGACATCATTTCAAGACCTTAGACAAGGTCATGAAGTAAAAAGTGCAAACCTGCTATGTCACATCCTCATTTTATGGCCATATTAAATGTCACATCCTTAATTTTTAATGCATACAGTACTAATGATTGGAGTGGTGAAAATTATTCTTATACGATCAAAATTAGATGATACTGTGGAATTACTGAAAAATGCATATTTCAAGGTGATATTTTATAAATATATGGTAATAATCAAAAATATTTATTGGGATCAAGGAATGATGATAAGACGATAGTAGATTAAGTTGAATTCAAAAAATAAGTTTGAACATGTAAAATTAAGATGATCGATTAAATGCATGTATATCGAGGTAAGAATATTTACATTATGCATGGAAATGCATGTAATGGAGGAATTAAGATAAATTATGATTGTATTTGGAGTATGCATAATTTAAAAATTATGTATGATTAGGGATCATGTAAATGAATTATACAAATGAAAAATGTATGTATAATATATATATGTATAGAAATAATTATGGATTAGTGAATAATAGAATATTAAATAAGTATATTGGAATATATATGTCTAAGATGATTTATTTAACATAAAATTAATGAGATAGAAAAGAAAGTATAATGGAATTTGGAATTCATTTATAATGTCATAAATCAATAATGATGATGTAAGCATGATGTCATATAAGGTTAATTATGATTTTAATCATATTAAGAATGGAAAATTATGAATTTATAATACATTAGTGAAGGTATATAATGATATGTAAATATTAGAAAAGTAAAATTAGTAATTTTTATTAATGATGTCATGATGATGTCATAAAAGGGAATGATGATGTCATAAAATTGGATTATTGAATAATTGAGTGAATAAGTGAGTATTAAATTGATATATGAGAATAATATTAAAATATTAATTAGACATGTGATGAAATGAATATAATATAGTTTAATTTAATTATGAAATAAAAGGTGATGTGGAAATTAGAATATTGATTTATTAATAAGTATGTAAGATGGAAATTAAATATTATATATTTGAATAAGTGGAAATTAGAAATTGTATTTTATTTATTATGGAAAGATGGAAAAGTAGAATGAATAAAATATTGGTGTATAGGAAATAGAAAAAGAAGTATGGGTATTTGGAAAAGAATATTGGAAAGTGGAGTTAGTGGATGGAAAGAGAAGAATAATATAATATATTATTGATTTAAAAATGATGAATGGATGATATTTTAGGTGGGATATACGAAATTGTTTGTGGATTAAGGAGTGTTCATACATATTTTAAGGGAAAAGGGAAGGAAATTCATATAGTACATGTATTTATATACAAATGGTATGTATAAGGGGCTAGAATCCTATGTAATGAGTGTATGAAAGCTACCTTGCACCCATAATATATATACATCTTATTCCATATGAAATTAGGGTTGTTTTAAACTTAATACACTTATTTTTTCCATCAAATTCATTTTGGCCGAAACTCCCTTCATTTCTCTTACATTTCTCTTCTTTTCTTCATCTCTTTCATGAAGGTTCTTCTTGTTCTTCCATGGAAAACCGCCTATGTATCATCTTCTCCATCTTTTCTTTTCTAAAACTCCTTGAAATATACTTAAGCTATACATTTGGATGAAGATTGAGTGAAGAAAACTTCTTTTTCTTTTCATTTATGAAGAAGCTGACAGTGATGTTCAAGGGAGCTTGAAAACCGTAACTTTTTTCTTATATTCTTCATGATATCCTTAAGTTCCAAGCTATAACCATTTATGATATTCATTATATAGCCAAAATACTCTCTTTTTCTCCATGTTTTGGTTAAGGCTGAATCATCCTCTTAAGGATCTTCAAAGTGTAAGTTGTTATCCACTTTGTTCATAAGTTTTCCTTAAAAACTGAAACTCCTATGTTAACTAATCCATATTTTTCTTAATGGATCTTGATTATAAGGTACATGCATGTGGGATTTAAGTTGAGAACAAGGTTCCATCTTAAGGAGTAGATGAAAAGCTAAAGGAAAACCATGCTATAGTTTATTTTTAGTATTTTTACTTAAAGGTGAGCTTGTTTGATGATGGACCTTCATGTTTGAGTGGTTTTATGATGAGGCCGAACTTTTTTATGTTAGTTAATGCTTTGGCCGAAATATTTTGGTTGAAATAAGGCTATGGTCAAATGGTTTTGAGATATTTTAGTAGTTTTTAGTTTTTAGTTTGATGATTTAGTGGATTAGTGATGTAAAGTGGTTGATTATTAGTGGATTAAGGTGTGTGTGTGGGTTGTTTTGTGTTTGATCATGCATGGTCAAATTCTCAAGTTAAAAGATGGTGAAAATGGTAAGTTTAATGCATGATTAAAAGAATGGAAAGGTTAATGAGTGATTAATTAAGTTAAGTTAATTTAAGGTAAAAGGTGATTAAAGAAGGAATTAAGTGGTTGATTAAGATTATTAATTTAAATGATTAAAGAATAAGATTAATGGATTTTATAATTGATTATTTAAGTGTGTGGATTAAAATAAAAGAGGATATTGAATTATTTAAATAAGGATAAGATAGGTATGGGGCATTAAAATGAATAAAGATAAATGGGGACAGAATAAATGAATAAGGATAAAAACATTTATGAAAGTTGTAAGGGGTTGAATTGGAAGTATATGGTTATAAGAAATGTAAAGATTTAAATGGTATTTGGATGATTAATATTTTAATTCTATGATTAAGAATTAAATAGGTAGTGGAGATATTTTAATAAATATAAAATAGTGCATATGTCATTTTAAAAGATATGGACTTAATGGATATTTTAATAAGATTAGGTGGATGGTATAGAAGTATACGATAATGTTGATTAAAGGGGCTTAAATGATTGATTTATTAAGTGAAATAAGTATTATTATAAGCTTAAAGAAGTAATTAATTGATGGTATAAGATAAGGTTAAGTAAGATTTAAGTATTATGATTGAAATGGAAGCATAAGATGAGGAATATTGGAACTTATGGAAATTTTAAGTCATGGATTTTAAATGAGCTATAAATTAAGTATGATTAATGATTATAAGAAGTTAAATAAGTTAAGTTATAAATGGTATTAAGTGGAATGAATAATTAAGATTTTGATTGATGGGAAGTGGATAAAGGAATAAGATAATATATGATGACTTCATAATAAGATTTAAATGGATAATGATATAAGTATGTAAATAATTATTTGGAAATATTATGAGTCATTTTAAATAATGAAATACAAAGAAGTATTGGTTATGTATGGTTATAGATCAAAGTAAAGTGAAAATGATAATGGCATGGAAAATGATATGTGGATTTTAAAAATGACTTTATTATGGGATTGAAATTTATAATTAAATAAATAAGTTAAAGATATATGGTTTATTAAATGGTAATATAGAAAAGTTCAAAGGATATGTTATATATGATTATACATA
>CANYBF010217065.1:0-11305 GCA_948192965.1 Dalechampia spathulata | reverse complement strand
TAAGTTTTATTTCCTAGTTTTCAAAAATTAATTCAATTGGATTAATAGAAACAAACTAGGTGGCGACTCCATAATCCACGCTTGCTTTTCAAAAGTTAAAACCCGTTAAACAAGCCGGAAAACGGAACCAAAGCTCACAGGTACGCTCGTACTGAAGCTTCGACATGTTTTCATAACATTTGGTATACCGGTACCAAAACCGGTATGCCTGTACCAAAACAATTGAATCAAAGCCAACTTGGTACGGTCAGCTGTATAGCCGTACCACATAGAACACAATAATGGTACACTCGTACCAAACACAGTAAAGCTAAATTTACTTGGTACGGTCAACCATATAGCAGTACTATATAATACATAGTAGTGATATGCCCGTACCAAAATTGGTATGCCCATACCACATCTAAAAATCATATTCTAGCTTGAAATTAACTTAAATTAATTTAATAAAAATACATACATCAAAATCAAGAGTCTAACAATCTCCCTTTTTTTTATGTTGGCAATCAATTTAAGTTCAATTTGCAAAAACATAATCAATTAATTTTGATTTAAGAAAACTCCCCCTTTGTTTTATAATTCATGCAAACAAATATCAATCAATCATAAAAGGGAATAAATAGAATGATAAGAGCAAAGAGAATAACACAATGATCAGAGTAAATCACAATCAAAGATAATAAGAGAAATACAAAATGATCAAAGCAATGAAAGAAATACAAAAATGATCAGAGTAAAGATCAAATATCATATATATCACTGAAATTAATACAATGATCAAAGTCAACTAAGAAATCAAAAAATACAATGAAAGTCAACAAAAAACTAAAAAATGTAAAAACATATCTAAAATCAACTATCTATCCAAAAATATCTCCCCCTTTGACAACATCAAAAGCAATCACTATAGACTAGGAGGAGGGATAAATGGATCTAAAAAGACATTGATGGATTGTAGAGTAGCAATTGGGGTCGCTTGAAACTCCTGGGTCTCTGTAATATGCTAATCTAGACAGTGCTCAAGAGTGTCAAAGCGCTGATCAACACGTTGCTCGAAGCCATCGAGGCAAGTGTTGAGCGTTGTAAATTGCTGAGAGATTAGATTAGTAATAGAAGGAGAAGCAACAGTAATAATTAAATCATTAGTGGAAGAAGAAGTGGCAAGATTAGGAACAGCAGCAGATGAAGATCCACCTTGAGAATACCTCTGATGCTTACGACTCAGAGTCGCCTGACGTATGGTATCAGCAACAGATGGATCAAAAGAATCATGCCACTCTGCAGGTGTGTCATTAGAAAGAGGCACCTGTATGTGCTGACAGACAACAACTGCTCTGTGTCCATATAGAGCTATAATGTCATTGAGAAGACTCAATGACAGAAGATGCTCGAGTCACCATACGATATACTCAGTGTGAACGATGAACTTGCGGTCGTAATCATGTTCAATGAGCATGGAATGCTCGATGAATGACATATCAAGATTATGACCTTTCAGTTTGGGGGTAGGAGGAGAAGTAGGAAAAGCACGCAGCTGATGATAGAGGTGATGAATAATAGGGTAAAAAAGAATGGCTTTGCCAGGCTGTTTTGAACTCTGACCTTATGAAGAGAGGTCTAAAGCCAACGTCCAGACTAGATAGGGGTACCAATGACCATAGAGTGAAGAAAGATCACATCAGGGCCGTGATTGTGTCATTTGACGCAGATTGCCCAAAGATGAGATAGACGATCAGTCGATGACAATAGTATAAAGTGGGAGACTTAAGACACGAGGCTTTTAGCCTTAAAGGATAAAAGGGGGTATCGAGTGCGATATCCCATTAAAAGATATTGCAATCAAAGATCGCAGATTTGGCATTTACAATGCCATCAAGAGAAAAATCAAAGATCGCATAAAACTCAAAAGGAGCGAGTTTGTAAAATTTATGAAAAAGACAGAAGGAACAGTCAAAAGACACATTGAGTCTGAAAGTCTGTAGAAACTCAAGTGCGACTGACTGAATGCAATGGTTATCAAGAAAGGTAAAATTTGACTAACTAACGTTAGCTAAAAAATGCAAAACGTTAACGTCCAATCTGACCTGACGGATAGTCGACTGACATGTAAATCGAGAGTGCCAGAAGACTTTCTCACTCAAGATAGACTCCTTAATGGTGAGAGCAGAAGTATTAGCTTGAGGGTCAAAACTGGTAGGGATAATACATTTGATCCTGCCTCTACTCTAAGACGAGGAACCAGCACGAGACTAAGGAGCTGACATATTAAAAAAAATCAGGAGTTTTTATGAAAACAAAATTTTTCAAAAATTTAGCAGAATTTTAACAGAAATTAGAAAAATTATAAAAATTTAACCTGTAAGAAAATTAATAAAATTTGAACCATAACACAATAATATAATCCTAAGTACTTTACCTTAAAGAATCTAGATCTAAAAGTGGCTCAAAATGGCTCAAAATCATAAAAGAAAATTGAATTATAATTTGAGGAAACAGTAAAAATCCAAAGTAAAACTTAAGATTCTAAAGTGAATAGACCAAAAGTCAAGAGTAGAAGTGTGGGTAATGTGATTTAAAGTGATTTGGAATAAGTTTGAGTGAATTTTGTTAAGATTTGAGGGAGAAATTGGAGAGAGATTGAAAAATGGTAACTGACAGCTATAGAAAAAAGAACTTTAAATTAGGGTTTGTAAGTCACATACGGGCGTACCACTAGGGCGTACGGTCGTACCAACCTAAAAGCTTAAAACGTTTGAAGAAACGCTATCGCGTATGGACGTACGAGAGTTTCAATCAAAATTTTAATTTTGAAATTTTGAGTGGTACAGACGTATGAAATTCCTGTACAACCGTACCATCACTTCGGTAACAAAATTGAAAATTTGAAGTTTTAAAATGTACAAGTATACAAAAAGGTGTAAGATCGTACCAAACATTAAAAAAATTGCTAGAATCACAATGATGGTATGCTTGTATGATCTAATTTTTGAAGAATTAACCATATGGGCGTATGAAAGTTTCGGCAGAAATTGGACTTTTGAAGTTGTGAAGCATACTGGCATACATAAAGGGTGTACAATTGTACCTGAGATCCTACGGGCGTACCAAATGGCGTACGGTTCTACAGGCCTAAAAAATCAGAAAATCTTGAAGAGTTTTAAAGATTTTTCTAAATTTTTCTAAAGTCCATCAATCATACCTACTTCAAAAATAATCCATCTATCATCCCTAGCTCATGTTTGATGAAGTTTAAACATTCTTCATTAAAGGGATTGGTGAAAATATCTGTAAGTTGGTAAGTTGTATCAATAAATTCTAATACAACCTTCCCTTTTTTCACATTATCATGCAAGAAATGGTGCCTAATGTCTATGTGCTTAGCCCTAGAATATTGTATGGGATTCTTCAACAAGTTTATAACACTAGTGTTATCCCATTTAATAGGAGTGCAAGACACACAAACATTGTAATCCCTTAATTGTTGTTAAATCCATAACACTTGAGCACAACAACCTGTGGATATATACTTAGCTTCGGCAATAGACAATGATATATAATTTTGTTTCTTGATAAACCAAGAGACCAAATAAGTTCCTAAGAAATGACAAGTACTTAAAGTACTTTTCCTATCTAACATATTTTCAGCAAAGTCAGTATCAGAAAAAGTAATCAAGTCAAAAGAATCATTCTTAGAATACCACAAGCATAATGCATTGTTCCAATGAAGTATTTAAAATTCTTTTCACAGCACTCAAATGAGATTTCCTATGAGATGCTTGAAATCTAGCACACATACACACAACACACATTATATCTAGTCTAGAAGTAATTAGATAGAGAAAACTACCTATCATATCTCTATACTTATTTTGATCTACATGTTTACTACTTTCATCCAAGGAAAGCTTTGTGGTAGTGCTCATGGGAGTCTTGCTAGCTTTAGCATCTTCCAATCCAAATTTCTTCAACATCTCTTGAGTGTACTTGAATTGGTTAATGAAGATTCCATCTTCACATTGCTTGACTTGAAGTTCTAAGAAGTACTTCAATTCTCCCATCATGCTTATCTTGAATTCTCCCTGCATACACTTGGAAAATTCTTTGCATAAATCTTCATTAGCAGTACCAAATATGATATCATCAATATAAATTTATACAAGTAAAAATTCATGTTTATAATGCTTAATGAAGAGTGTTGTGTCTACTTTACCTTTTTCAAAACCATTGTCAATCAAGAAATTGCTTAATCTATCATACAAGCTCTAGGGGCTTATTTAAGGCCATATAAAGCTTTAGTAAGTTTAAAAACATGGTTTGGAAAGTTGAAATCTTCAAAACCACGGGGTTATGTAATAAATACTTCTTTATCAATAAAACCATTGAGAAAAGTACTTTTCACATCCATTTGAAATAATTTAAAATTCATATATGATGCATATGCCAATAGCATCCTAATAGCTTCTAATCTAGCTACCGGTGCAAAGGTTTCATCAAAATCTATACCTTCTTCTTGACTATAGCCTTGTGCAACTAACCTAGCCTTGTTTCTAGTAATGACACCATCCTCATCTAGCTTATTCTTATATACCCATCTAGTTCCTATGACAAATGCATTTCTAGTCTTAGGCACTAAAGTCCATACCCTATTCCTTTTAAACTGATTTAGTTCATCTTGCATAGCAAGCACTCAACTTTCATCATTCAAAGATTCATTAACATTCTTTAGTTCAATTTGAGAAATAAAAGCAAGATTGTTATGAATATCTTTGAATTTAGAATGAGTAGTTACTCCTTTTGGATGTTTCACTTATGATTTGCTCCTTGGAGTGTCCCTTAGGAAATTGCCACTCTTTTGGTAGATCATGCTCAATTTGGGTTGCAACAAGGTGAGGAGGAAGGTCATTTATCTCTTCCTTTTCAATATCCTTTAGAATAGCTTCTTGTTGATTCTCATTTCCTCCTCCTTGTTCTAATAGAATTCCTACATCATCATTAATAATGTCCTTTCTTGGACCAAGGGAGTTAGTCTCATTAAAAATAATATGCATTGATTTCTCAATAACCAAAGATCTTTTATTAAACACCCTATATGATTTACTACATGTAGTATAGCCTAGAAATAAACCCTCATAAATCCTTAGTTTTCTACCATTCCATAGCTCATAAGGAGTTTTATTCAAACTTGGTCTTAAATGAAGTGTATTTGAAATATAGCAAGCGGTATTGACCGCTTCAGCTCAAAAGTATGATGATAATTGATACTTATTAAGCATCGTACATGCCATGTTACAAAGAGTTTGATTTTTCCTTTCAACTACCCTATTTTGTTGAGGAGTTCTAGAAGATGAAAAATTATGATTAATGCCTTGAAAATCATAAAATGACTTGAAGTTTTCATTTTGAAATTCTTTTCTATGATCACTCCTAATAGATGAAATATAATATCCTTTTTCATTTTGCATTATTTTAATCAATGTTTGAAAAGCATTGAATACATCATCTTTATGAGCTATAAATGAAACCCAAGTAAACTTAGAGTAATCATCAATAACAATAAGTGCATAATACATGCCACCTAAGCTAGTAATCCTAGTTGGTTCAGATAAATCCATGTAAAGTAATTGAAGAGGTTTTATAGAAGTTATCTTGTTCTTTACCTTAAATAAGGATTTTACCTGTTTTCTCATCTGGCAAGCTTCACATACTTTATCCTTAACAAATTTGATCTTCAGAAGTCCTATAATGTGTTCATCCTTCTTGAGATCATCAATGCTTTCAAAGCTAGCATGTCTAAGCCTTCTATGCCAAAGCCAAGAGTCCTCACTTATGAAAATAAGACACTTAACATTTTTATTAGCAATAGATTCCAAATCAATCATATAAACATTTTTTATCCTATTACTTTGAAAAACTAACTTATCATCATTAATCCTATAGACAAAACATCCTTTAGGATCAAAAATAACTTTGTAACCATTGTCACAAAGTTAATTTATGCTAAGCAAGTTATGTTTTAAACCATCTACTAGCAAAACTTTGTTAATTGAAAGGTTAAAATCTTTATCGATCTTACCAACGCGAACTACCTTACCTTTGGTGTTATTGCCAAAGGTGACATTACCTCCATCAAAATGCTCTAAGTTTGAGAATAGGCTTGCATTCCTAGTCATGTGCCTTGAACATCCACTATCAAGATACCATTTGTTGAGGCTAATTTTAGAGTTCAAGCAAACCTATCAAAATAAATACATTTATTTCTTCTTAGGTACCCAACTGTATTTGGGTCCTTGGGGGTTAGAAACATACAAATCATTACAACTCCAATACATTTTTCTAATTAAACATCTATTAGTTGTATGTCCTTTCCTATTATAATAGTGACATATAACATTCCTAAATCTAGAATGATTATGAGCATACTTCTTCCTAGATGCATGGGAATGGCCATTATTGCATGAGTATGAGCATTTATGTACATTGTTTGATCTAGCATGAACACTTTTCTTTTTGAAATCCTTTTGTTCAAACCTTGAAAGATTATCCTTTAACAAATCCTTTTCTTTTAAAATCTTAGCATTTTCATCCTTTAAAGCTTTATTTTCTTTTTTAAAACCTTCAAGTTTTATTTTATAAGAATCAAATTCTCTTTACAAGTCATTTTTCTCTTTAGATATGCA
The DNA here is from genome assembly GCA_948192965.1 of Dalechampia spathulata. Classification (NCBI taxonomy): domain Eukaryota; kingdom Viridiplantae; phylum Streptophyta; class Magnoliopsida; order Malpighiales; family Euphorbiaceae; genus Dalechampia; species Dalechampia spathulata. Next base: position 4,628 of record CANYBF010217065.1, on the reverse strand, counting down.
TGCATATTTACTTCTAAGAGATTGATGTTTCCTAGCTAAGTTTTTATACTTTCCTATAAGTTCTTCTAAGGCATCACTTTCATCATCATCATCACAATCATCATTACTATAATATGGTTGAGAAGAATTTGTTACCTCACCTTTCTCATCGTCTAAGAATGCCATGAGGCATAAGTTTGTTGCCCCCTTATCATCGAACATGTCCTCATTGGTTTCACTATCATCATCCCAAGTTATCTTAAAAGCTTTCTTCTTTGGTGGCTTGAAAGACCTTTTAAGGCAAGGATATTTGTTCCTCATATGTCCCGGCCTATTGCATTCAAAACAAATAGTTAGACCTTTTCTAAATGTATCTCTTCTGTTTGGGTCCCTTCTTGCCTCAAATGGCTTCTTACCATCTTTCTTGAACTTCTTCTTCTTCATGAGAAAAGTTTTGACTTGTTTGGAGAGGAGGGCCAACTTCATTGTCAATCTCTCCTTCACTTGTTAAAGAGGTATCTTTATCCTTTGAAGCTTTAAGTGCAATCCCTCTTCTTTTATCTTCCTCAACTCCTTGCTTGAGTGTGATATCATGTGTAAGAAGCTTGCCAAGCAACACATCAGTTGACAAAACCAATAAGTCATTGGCTTCTTTAATGGAGATTACTCTAGCCTCCCAATCCTTGTTCGATAGAACCCGCAAGATCTTGTTATTGATGTCTTCTTTTTGATACATCTTGTCCAATTTCATCAATCCATTGGTAATTACAATAAGGAGGTTGTACATGTTAGATATGCTTTCATTTGCCTTCATCGTGAATAACTCATATTGATGAGTTAGCAGTTGAATCTTCTTGGTTCGGACTTGGTTTGTTCCTTCATAATGAGTCTCCAAGGCATCCCATATTTGCTTTATCGTGACAATATGAAATGCATCTATATTCCTCACGGCTAATAGCATAATACTTCATATTCATAGCCTTCTTATTCCGTGCATTTGGCTTGAATTCCTCTCTAGTCCAAGTTACCTTAGGCTTAAGAGTTGTGACTTCATCAATCGTAATCATAAGTCTACTCCATCACTTTCTAAGAACACTTCCATTCTGTGTTTCCAATAAGGGTAGTCCATGCCATTGAAGAAGGGGGGTCTTGTGTAAGATTGACTTTCAATATTCTGGGTTGTCATAGGATCTTTAGCTCAAGAATTTTATTTCTATGCAATAATGAGCACCAAATACTCTGATACCAAATGAAAGTCCTGTGAAAGTATGGCAACACGTGCTCGGTTTATAGTGATTCAGCACAACTCTTTGCCTACATCCACTTCTTCTAAGTCTTCCACTTAGGGTTCCACTAAACCAATTAATCAATACAACAAAGGATTCCATAATAAGAATCCTAACCCTAGTGTTTTTAGGCTCACACTCAAACCTTTACAATCAATATCAATCTCACAATAAATAAACTCTCAATTACAAGATAATGCCTCAAGCATTAATCACACATTAACCTAAGATTACAATAACCAACATTTAGGTTATGAAAGTAAAGTACAATGAGAGTATACAACACAAGATTGAGTTTCTAACAAGTTAACTTACTTGTTAATGAAGTTTATAGCAGTATAGAAGTATTACACAAAGAAAATAGTTATTAGAAAAGTGATAGTAAATGTCAATCTTGTGAAATAGATCCATTAGAAAGCTTTTAAAAACTTTATGCATATGAGTGTATGGCCGTACGGATATCGATATGCCTATACCGCTTTAAAAACATCAATACATAAAACATGCTACAAGCTAGGTACGCCCATACCAAAGCTTCTGGATAAATTCAAATATAGGCCAGATGCTTGGTACGATCGTACCACTCTTTGGTACGCCCATACTGAAGCTTTGACATGTTTTTCACAATATTTGGTATGCCCATACCAAAACTGATACGCCTGTACCAAAACAATTGAATCAAAACTAATTTGATACGATCAGCTATATGGTCGTACCATACAAAACATAACAATGGTACACATGTACCAAATCTGATACGCCTGTATTGTTACACCCACATTAGAGACCTTAGGAGTTTTGCATGATGTAAGTGAATGCATAGGTGAATGGTAGGATGGAATGTGTTTATGTTATGTGTATGAATGTATATTGATGATTTTATGTTTGTGTTTATATGTGTTGATATGAATTGGAATTCGTGTATCTATTTGCCTTATTGTATGTCATCACCTTATTGAGAAGCGTGTCTTCTCGGTTGGATGAGGAACGGTGAGTCTATATGGTTCGGTATGTTTTGGAAGTGTTGTTAGGGTTAGTAAGGATGGTTGTAACAGGTACCAAGGAAATTAGGTTTGCCAATTGGCAGAGGTTGGCATTTAGGTAGTGGTACGGGGCGTACGGCATAGTCGTACGGTCGTACAAGACAGGGGAGCTATAGAGATTTTAGGTCCTGGAGGGCGTACGGGCGTACCAAAGGGTAGTACGGCTGGACGCTAACTCGCAGGAATTTGGGCGCATCAGGAAAATTGAAGACGTACGGGCGTACCGAATCGGGTACGAGCGTACCGTTGCTCGCAGGAGATTGTGTGCATCAGAAGCTTTAGTTCAGTACGGGCGTACCAAGATCTGTACGACCGTACGTGACTTAATTTTGACTTTTAAAGGGTTAGGATAGAATGTATTTCCTTAGTTTCTTTCCTTCTTCTTAAGTTAAAACCTTTCCTCAACCCTGCCAAATATTCCCCTGAGCGTACCTAAGTCTTCTGAACGTACGAGAACGAGGAATAGAAGCGAGAGATTGATTGAGACAGGGTTAAAGGCTTACATGAGGAATCGTTGTATTATCAGGTTAGTGCTAGCTTTATGTCTTTTACCATCTTTTGGCTCATTGCTGTTGCCGAAAGACTTGAATCAAGTCGAGGCATATTCTTGTGATTTGTATAGTATCATTTTGACATGATATGTTGATGTTTGCTATTCCGATGCTTGGATTGATATTTTATGTGCTTGATGCTGTGATAAATGCCCAAGCTTTCATGTATAAGGTGAATTGTTTGTAATGACATGATGACATGCATGGAGATGAATGATGAATAGAGAAAGAGAGAAAAGAAAGCGAAAAATGAGGGCAGAGCTCAGCTCTGGGCATACTGGGTCAACAATGAGTATGGGATTCCTTCAAGAATCATTAGATAAGTAACCTTTTGAGAAGAGAGATGAGTCTCGAGACCTACAGTAGGATTTAAGTGCAGAGCACTCCACAGTTATATAGCCTCCTACGGGAGATGAGTACCGGTACCTATCGGGACCCAGTATGTGCAAAAGGAATGTGCACAATTACAGGAAAACAAGAGTGAATGAGTGGAAGGAGGATGAGGGAGACTGCCTGTCACACCAGGCCCATACCCAGGAGGACATGCTCCTGTGACACAGACAGCGGCCCCCAGAAGAAGACCAGTGCCTGCACCACCAGGGATGCATCGTGCAGACGTCGTATGGGGACACGTCTCTAAGCTTAATGGTGGTCGTGCGACGAAAGCAACGTGATGTGCAAACATACCCTGGATAAACTTAACATACACTCAAGCAACATACAATAACAGGCCATATTGTATCTCATATATGTATCAAACCTGTTATACAATATGTAAGTGCGTACATAATACCACCAAAAGCTATACAATAATTACATAACTACTGCCACCCTAGCTATACAACCAAAAGGGGATCGGAGTGTGCCGCAGGAGTCCCGTACCAAGTCAAGATCAGTCTGTCTCAGCTAACAACCTCTAATCCTTCTCTGAACGCTCACTCGAGGGCTCTGTACCTACGTTCATCAAATGACAAACGCTAAGATAAACTTAGTGGTGCTAGCAACATAGATAACCAAATATACATCACAGAGCAATACTTAACAAGCATCATAACATAAAACATTGCAACCTAGCATTTATGCAATGCAAATGCAACTGCACCTGGAAGTCTCCCTCATTCTCTTTTCACTCATTCACTCTTATTTTCCTGTAATTGTGCACATTCCTTTTGTACACACTGGATCCCGATAGGTACCGGTACTCATCTCCCTTAGGAGGCCATTTAACTGTGGAGTGCTCTGCACTCAATCATACTATAGGTCTCGAGACTCATCTCCCTTATCGAGAGGTCATATATCTAATGATTCCCGAAGGAATCCCATTATCATATATTGATCCAGTATGCCCAGAGCTGAGCTCTGCCCTCATTTCTCATTTTCTTTTCTCTCTTTCTTTCTTCATCATTCATCTCCATGCATGTCAGCATGTCACTAACATCAATTCATCATATACACGAAAGCTTGGACAATTCATCGTATCATCAAGCAAAGAAAACATCAATCCAAGCATCAGAACAGTAATCATTCATATAGCACGCCTCAAAGAATAAGATACAAAGTAGAAATACAAGCCTAGACTTGGATTAAGTCTTACAGCAACAGAAACAAGCTGAAGGTGGCTAAAAACATAAAGCTAGCACTAACCTGACAATCAAGCTATGTCTAGCGTAAGCCGGTGATCTTGTCTCTAATCGTGTCTAGCTCCTATTATGCATTCTCGTATGCTAGGGACGCTTAGAATCTCTAAGGGGGATATTTGGTAGGGTTTA
>CANYBF010216946.1:0-12012 GCA_948192965.1 Dalechampia spathulata | reverse complement strand
GAAAAGTGAAAAACGGCACCGTTTTATATGGATCCAAAGGGAATTTAGGGATTGCAATGTTCTGTCCCTCCCTCTACCGAAACAATTTGCTGAAAACTTTGGTTTCCTTAATCAAAATTATTGTGGATGGGTTTAGCTAAGCAGTTGTCACACCCCGACCCAAGACCCAAGGGATGACGACATGATCCCGTAGCATAACTACCGCTCACCCGTCTCAGGAAAACAATAATTATACTACAAGGGATTTTAAACCTTCTAATGCTCGTATAAGAAATCCGAATAAAAGACATATAAAGCAATACAAAACCCTGGATATATAAATACATGGATTCTTATACAATACATTTAGTATACTGCCAATCCTAATACAAAAGGAGCTATGCACAAATATACAACTGCAGGAGTCCGTCTAGAAGTCCAAGACACGAACCAGCTGCTGTACCTCTAGCCCCGGTGCTCCCCCTCTGAACTCGGACCTACGTTCATCAAATGATAAACGCTGAGAATAATCTCAGTGGTGCTAGGAACACATAACATATACCACATACACATTCAAAGCATCCCATACATGCATCATGCAATCGAGCTTATGGCACACAGCCAATCAACACACGGCAATCTCTGCCCAACCAGACATCCCTATTGCATCTCACAATAAGAATGCCCGATCAACGATCCTATCATGCACTCGCCCTCGGTTTGGTGCGTCTCACACTCTTCGCCCGTGCGGAGGGTATCTCACCCCCGTATTATCAATTAATACTGGCACCTCTCGCACCAGTAGGAGCATCTCACCCCCTAATTGATAGATACCGATACCTCTCGTACCGCGACACAGTACGTATCATCACATCGCTATCTTTATAGCATCCCCTCACCATGTTATGCTATACAATCATTCAATATGCATACACAGGCCATATAACAATCCTACAAGGCAAACATCCAATAAACACAAGGTACGTTCCTTCCTGGAACTCACAGCCACACATACGTTCCTTCTCGGAACCACAATCTCAATCGCAAGCATCAAAAGCATAAACAAGCATAATCACAGGGAATTCAATCCCCAAGCATCAGTTCTAGGCTTACAGAGCCACAGAACCACTAGAAAAGCACATAGGCATCCAAACCCAACACATACACCTCAGAAAACCATAACACTAACCTGAAGAAAAGACTATCTCTAGCCCGTGATCTCGTCGCTAACCCGCTCTAACCTTAACTGCAAGCTCTCGCCCTATCTCGGTGCTTAAAAGCTCCCCTCCGGTGTGTTTTTAGGGTTTAGGGACGTTTTGGGAGAAAGAATAGATGAAAACACTTATGTTTTCAGCTGTTAAAAAGCCCAACTTAAGTCGCATACGCCCGTACCGGTCTTGGTACGCCCATACGGAACTAAAAACCCTGACAAACCCAACTCCTGCGAGTTGCGGTACGACCATACCACCCATTTGGTACGCCCGTATGGCCACCACTCACCTGACAAACCTAAATTCCTGCGAGCAACCGTACGGCCGTACAATCCTTTGGTACGCCCGTACGTCCTCCAGGAGCCCTAACCTCCTCAGCTACCCTGTTCGGTACGCCCGTACGAAGCCCCCGTACGTCCATACCACTCTCCAAACTCCTCTTCTCACACCCAAACGTACTCCCCAGCCACCTGAAATACCTCCTACACAACCCAAACATGCATGCCATCATGACGCATACACAAATTCAAACACACATTACATACGTCATCACGACGCATACACAAGCATCCATACACTGCACATACGCAAGCAATCATGTATATATACACGTATACATCCAATCACGCATACACAACAATACCAAAACTCCTAGGGGGTCAAACGTGGATGTAACAAAGTATGTTTATGAAATGAGATTCTTTATATGCAAATGTTTAATATCTAAATCATCCCTGATTATAGTATTGATAAGAATGGATATTATTAATATGAATAGATCAATACATGTTATACTTCCTTTAAAGGGTACATTCTTATACACTATGACATGAGCTATTTAAAGTTAACATATGGATGAATTGTATAGTACTAATTCATTGGATATGATTTTGCTAGTGAGATTTCATATGGATAATAATCTATGTTAATTAAGACATATCTCACTCATATCAGTAATGCAAGTATCCTTAAACTTAAGATATAAATGTTATCTTAGCTACAGAATAATACATTTTAACTCCTTCTCATAATACCTCTTTTAGGGAGTGTTTGTAACCTAGAGGTTAGGTATAGTATGAAGCAATTGAAGATAGTTGTATGTTGATAGAGAATTCACCACCTAGATTTCAAATAAGGGTTACATCTCATAGTCTATGCAATAATCTTTGATTTAAGAATCTTTAGCTAAAGTAAAATGTCAATTTGTGAATAAGATTCATAATGGGCATTTTAGCAATAAAGATTATAGTGCATAGAGATTTAAGTTTAAAGCATGATCTAATATTACTTGATCATGTATTGAGTTGATAATAATCCATACTCAAACCTAAATGAGATAGTGAAAGATAAAAGGAGTTTCTTACAATTGTATCTGATGTGTGACTAGACACCACTCTTGACTTACATACAATAATATCATTGAATGAGATTTATGAGATTTATGGTATGTTACCAATTTGTTAAAAGCCTAAGAGGTCACACAAAAATAAGGAAAGATTTGGATTGAAAATTAGAAGATGATGTTATGAAATATTATTAAATAATATTCAATATTATTTATAATATTAAATTTTATTTTTAGTTATTTGATATACCATAAATAAAATATATTTTGGGTTGAATTTATTTCTAAAGAGGAACATGAGATGGGCTTGTAAGATCCATGGGTTAGACCCATTGACTTAAGTAGGCATATGTTATGCACATGCATAACTTAAGTCATCTTACAGCTCTCTAACCCTAATGTGCCCATCTATACATGTAATATTATGGGATTAGAGATAAGATAAATTATCTTATGTCTCTTCTCTTGAGAAAGACATGACAAAATATAATCCAAAGGAAAAACACATTTGACTATTCACTTTTGAAGAGAAAAATCACATATTCATCTTTTAGTAGCAAAACATAAACAACTAAAGATTTTTAAATGATAATAATTTGGTTTTCTATTAAACAAGACTTCATATGGGGTCCTCTACCATAGTTGTTTTGGTAAATTGGAAGTGAACATAAGGGATTTGATGATTTAAAATAAGTGTTTATGTTTTCTTTTGATCACCCTATTCTATTATAGTGTGTATGGGCATTTTTTTGATAGATAATACTAAAAATAATAGGCTCTAAACTTATTTATTGATAAATTCAGTTCTATCATTTGAACATATTTATTTGACCCTTTTTCAAAACTAGGTTTGGACTATGATCAAGAAACCTTGTATGACTTTACCTACATTAATTTTATCATATAAACGATATGTTCAAGTGGTTCTAGATTAATCATCAATAATAGTGAGCATATAATTAGAATTTAAAATGGAAGGTTCTTAATTAAGACCTATAAAAATGAATGAGCAGAACTATGAGGCTTCAGAATTAAGAGCAAGGGTAGCAATTAATAAAGCAAAGAACGGGGTTCAAGAGAGAAAAGGTATTGCTTCAGAGAAAGTTGAATGAACAGAGATTGATAAAAAGAACCATAAATAGGGTAAAAGAAATATTAGCCTTATTTTATTTTAGTTTTTCTTTTTTGGCTTATATAAGGATATAAAGGTCCATAATCCATTTTTTATTTTATGTGTATAGGAATGTTCGTACACTGTGTATAAATACATGGAAAAATAGTATGAATAATATAACAAAAAATTACAATAAAATTTACATGGTATCAAAGCGATACAATAAATTTCTAATAAAATTCTATAACATTGACAAAACCAGGAGAAGGTTCTGATGCCTTAACCCAATTTCATAACAATCTGATCCCTCTTAACAACTCCAATCAACCTGGATTGGTTTTAGTGAGTATGTTGCTCAATGGCATAAATTATATACCCTGGAGTAGATCCATGATGCTGACACTACAAACAAATGACAAACTAGGTTTCATAAATAGATCATATTAGGCACCAAAGATCAACATTATTGAACACACATAGTGGAAAAGAGCTAATTCCATGGTAATATCTTAGCTTTTAAAGTACCTAATAAAAGATGTGGTTGAATCATTTATCTATGTTGTCTCTACAAAACCATTGTAGGATGAGTTAAAAGAAAGATTAGAAGAAAGTAATGGGCCATTGATTTTTCAAATCAAAAGAGAAGTTAGTAATTTAACCTAAATAAATATATCAGTAATGCTATATTTCATGAGGCTAAAAAGATTATGGGATGAGCTTAACTATTTAAGGCCACTTCAGATTTGCAAATGTGAACATGTTAAGAGTATGAGGAGTATTGAGAATAGTGATAGAGTCATGCAATTTTTGATGGTATTACATGCAGTTACTTGGATTGGTATACAAACCTAAAGAGAAAACAAGAGAAAGTAAATGCAATTATGAGAGATCCTTAGGAACTAAATAAAGAAACTTGGAGCTTAGAAATAGCAAACATTGTCCAGCAAGAAATGCAAAAATATATACAAGGAGGAGAAATATATGAAATGATAAGGTATGCATTGGTCATTAATAGTGCAGGTAAATCATCTTATCATTTTATTCAAGCAAATTTAAAGTTGAATATAAATTGGATAGTAGACATAGGAGCGACATCACACATGATAAATGATGCCAAACAGTTTACCATACATGAACCCATAAATAAATAAATTCAAAAGTTTTCTTCCCTGATGGAAAATCATAAAAGGTCATATGTACAAGCCTCATATCCTTACATCCTAAAATGACCCTATGAGACACCTTATGTATACCTAGTTTTCATCATAACCTTTTATCCATCAGTAAATTAACATAACATAATAATATAATAACCATTTTTTATTCAGATAAGTGTATTTTGCATGACTTTACCACCCATGAAACCATAGCCACAATAAAATAGTAAGGAGGACTATACATATTATTTAAAGGTTTTATTAGAAAATAATCATGCAATAATACAAGATCTACTAGTGAGGAATTAGTGAAATGATATAATAGACTTAGGCATATTTTGAAAGAAAGGATGTTATATGTAGATAGAATTTCTTTTTCTAAGGTTATGTTTCTTACTTACTATGATGTATGTCATTATGCTAAGCAAGAAAGAAAACTATTTGGGAAGAGTAAAATCAATAGTAAAATACCTTTTGAGTTGTTACATATAGATCCTTAGGGGCCTTATGAAACACAATCATTCTCAGAAGTAAGATATTTTCTAACTATAGTATATGATTTTAGACGATCAACTTGGATATATATGTTAAGGGATAAATAGAAAGTTAGTCAAGTATTGAAGGAATTCATCTCATAAAATTAAAATAAGTTTAATAGACATGTTAAAATTATAAGAAGTGATAATAGGATAAAATTTAAGGATGAAAACTATATATCATACTTTAATGAAAAGGGCATACAACAACAATTCAGTTATGCGTATATGCTACAACAAAATGGAGTGGTTGAGAGAAAGCACAAACACTTACTTCAAACAACCAAAGCCTTAATGTTTCATTTAAAATTACCTATAGCCTTTTAGAGTGAATCCATCCTATATACCACTCAGATAATAAATACTCTACCCATAGTAATCCTAAATTGGTAAACACCCTTCAAAAAATTACATAAGAAAAAACCTAATTACCATTTAGAACTTTTGGTTGCTTGTGTTATGCAACAAACCTTAATCCTACCAAAATAAAGTTTGCCCCTAAGGCAATAAAATGTGTTTTTCTTGGCATGGCAAAAAATTATAAAGCCTATAAATTGTATGATTTATAAGAGAGGAAGGTTATAAACTCTAGGGATGTTAAGTTTTATAAAGATATCTTTCCTTATAGGATAGGTCAGACAAAATATTGTTAAAATTCCATTACCTGTCATACATGAACAATTAGAGGACATCGATGAAGAACAAAATAAGATTACCAGAATAAAAGAGTTCATAACAGTCAAACGTAATGAATGAAGTAGGCAAAGACCTTCTTGGCTGAATGATTTTATGGCAACAACTAAAACATTATTTTTCAACCCTTCTCTATTTTTTACACTATAATACTTGAATGCTATTATTCTTATTTATGTTAACTAAGAACCTATTAGCTTTTAAGATACTTGCTAAGATGATAGGTGGTTGAAAGTAATGGAAGAAGAGTTAAGAGCCCTAGAAGAAAATAAGACATGGGAGTTAAGAAATCTGCCAGAAGAAAAAAAAATCAATTGAATCTAAGTGGGTGTACCGAATAAAATACCATACTGATGAATCAATGGCCAAATATAAAGCTAGACTAGTAGTGAAAGAATATAATCATCTATCAGGAATATATTATTATAATAATTTCTCTCTTGTCACAAAATGTGTGATAGTTAGGATTTTTCTTGCCTTAGCAACCTCCAAGCAATGGTTAGTACATCAGCTTGACATCAATAACGCCTATTTATATGGTCGTGTTGAAGAGGAGTTGTACATGAAACCATTCGATGGCTACCTGAAAGCAAAACCAAGAGAATATTGTAGATTAGTTAAAAGTTTATAGGTTTTAAAGCAAGTTGACAGAATATGGAACAAAGAGTTAATAAAGAAGCTACTTAACTTTGATTTTTTTAAGCAATCTCAACATGACACTTGTTTATTCATACGAGGTATTGGAGATAATTTTCTTACTCTAATCATATATGTGGATGACATTTTGGTTACAAGACCTCAGTTACTTAATATACAAGCCATCAAAGAATTCCTAGACAATTAATTCACCATCAAAGATCTGGGTCCCATACGGTACTTTCTAGGATTAAAGGTATTACGCTCTTTAACAGGGATGTATTTATATAAAAAAAATATATCAAGGATTTGGTGTCAAAAGTGGGTTTGGAAAATACAAAAGAGATAGGTTTTCCACTTCCAAAAGGGTAAAGATTAGACCTTGACCAAAGTGATTTTTTAATTGAACCTAAAACATATAGATGACTGATTGGAAAGCTTCTTTGCTTGGGTTTAACTTGGTTGAACATAACATATATAACTCAACAACTCAACTAGTACATGTAAACGCTATATTGGAATCATCATTCGGCTACGCTTCATATTATAAGATATATAAAAGGTTGTCTAGATCATAGTCTATTTTTCCCTATAATAAATAGCTTAGCAATGTTAGTGTATTACGATGTTGATTGGCAACATGCAAAACAATGAGGAAATCATTTACAGGTTTTTATATTTTAATGGGAGAAGCTCTCATCTCATGGAAGACGAAAAAGTAAGCTACTATCAATCAATCAATGGTAGAAGCTGAATATCGTAACATGGTAAAAACTATTAATGAGCTCAGATGGATATCCTATCTCTTCTCAAACTTTCATATTAAGCTTCAGACAGCCATTCTATTCTTTTATGATGAACAAGTGGCACTCCACATTATTGCTAACCTAGTATTTAATGAAAGGATGTCGTTCAAAATCAAATGAAAGTAGGGTTTATTAAACCAACACACGTGAGAACATATCAATAATTGGTAAATCTGTTTACAAAATCTTTGGGTGTATCATATTTTCAAAACTTATTATCCAAGATGAGAACTTCTGTCTAGAACCCGTTCTCATCTTATGGGGGAGGGGGGATGTAAAAATGAACGAGCAGAACTGTAAGGCTTCAGAATTAAGAGTAAGGGTAGCAATTAATAAAGCAAGGAATGAGATTCAAGAGAGAAACAGTGTTGGTTCAAAGAAAGTTGAACAAAGAGAGATTGATAGAAGGATCCATAAATAAAGCAACAGAAATATTAGACTTATTTTATTTCAATTTTTCTTTTTAGGCTTGTACAAGGATATAAAAGGCCTATAATCCATTTTTTATTTTGCATGTAGAGGAATGTTCCTACACTATGTATAAATACATGGACAAATAATATGAATAACATAACAATAAATTACAATAAATTTGCAAGATGCTACATGTCAATATAAAGCAAATAAAAAGATTTTGATCATGAGATTTTATTTTTTTAAAAACATAGTCACTATAATTTTACTAATGGATAAATTTCACATATTACATTTTGTTTAGTGGTTGTATTTCTTTGTTATGCTTTAATTTCTCGTATGATGGATAACCAAGACAATAACACCATAAATTTGGAAGGTGTTCTTAATAACTAACACACTTTTGGTCTTTTAGATTAACATAATCAAATTGATTACAAAAATGGCATAAGGGTTTGCCAACAATATGTTATATTCTTATTATGTAGACCATCTTATACAATTCCCTTTATTAGCACTCCTTTACTCGTTTAAACTTGCACTAAATAAGAATCAGGGTAACCCTTGGCTTTTAAATTAGTTCCTTTTAAAAGAGTGCTAATAAGCATAGGGTTGAACCAAATCTAAGGATATGCAAAGTATCTTTCAAGATGATATTTTCATTTGAAATCATATCACTAGCACATGTAATAATTTGAGTTTGGTTATTTGGTATAATGATAAGGTTTTTGTAAGGTAATGATTTTATTTAGTTAGTTGTTTAATTTCATAATACATATGTATGGTGGCACATGGATCTATAATCCATGAACCTTCATTAATTACATGTATAACATTAGAGTAACATGGAGAATTGTTGCTTGTAAAGCCTGTGAAATTCACATAATTTGCTTCAATTATTGCAAGTGCCTTGCTTTTGATATACTTTGAAATTGCTTATTACATTATGGTTATTAGATTTATATTGGTTCCTTTAGTTCGACCTTCAACAACCACCTTATCTTCAATACTCTCATTGACTACATTCAAAGTTAAGTTCACCTTTCCTTTTTTTTCTTCTTCATTTCACAAATCATTCTAGATAACCATGAATTTTGAAATAAGCATGCTTACTATGATTGGTCATTTTGCAATGGTCATAATATTTATTCTCTTTCTTGCTATTCCTTTAAAAAATTGTAGTATTCTTTATTATTATAACTACATGTAGGACCTCCTACCAACTCTCCTAAAACCAATTGGTGTTAGGAAATGCGCATACCCTAGCCTTATAATGCATTCAGCACACACAAGCGCCCACGGCATTCGATTATGACTTGGCCCATGCCTCCGCCCCGGGACAATTGATACAAACACCTTGCTAACAATCTCCCCCTCAGCAATTGCTCCCGCTGGGAATCAAACCCGTGACCTTGGCTCTGATACCACTTGTAGGACCTTAGGCGCTACCAACTCTCCCAAAACCAATTGGTGTTAGGAAATGCGCATACCCTAGCCTTATAGCGCATTCAGCACACACAAGCGCCCACGACATTCGATTGTGACTTGGCCCATGCCTCTGCCACGGGACAATTGATGCAAACACCTTGCCAACACTACATTTGATCCTATCTTTATATGAATTTAGCATTATTTTTCAACAGTTAGTATCATAGAATAGACTTTGTTAACACTTTATAATAGATCCATAATACAACTCTGGCTCCTAGTATGTTTATAGGTTTCATCTAGCCTTGTTAACATATAAATTTATCTTCATTAATAATCTTCTTAATCTCATGTGCTACATGACATTTGCAAGTGGTAATTGTTTAGATAATATAACTCATCCCAAAATTTCTTCATCTAAGTGTAATAAGTTGATAAAATAATAGTCCTTTGAGTTAATGAACTTAGTTCTTTCTTATTTTAGAAAATGAATGGCCCATAGCTTTCTTCGTAGCACTTAGCCATCTCACCTTAGAGGTCTTTTGTAGTTAAAGCATGAATAAATGAATCAATTAGATCTTTTGAGATTGAATTTAAAATCTAAGAGGTAATGATGCTATAAACCTTTTTCCATTTTTCAGATTTGAGATTGTAGAACGGGTTTTAGAAAATCATTATTAACAAATCCTTACTTATCTTGAGCTTGTAGGGTGATCATAACAAATTTGTTATATAATATGCAATTAAGCCTAATTAAAGGGGAGAACTTACAAGTTAGATCCTTAAATAGTTGAAGCCATGTAACTAAAGAGCATCTTCATTAGTAGTACCATTGATAATTGTGGGTTCATTCTAAGTATTAATCATAATTAGGTTTTTTTATATGTTTGCCATATCGAAAAGCTCTAATACCATGTAAAATTTATTTGGAAGAATTATAATTTATGTTGAATCATAAAAGATATCATATTTATACATACTATTTGAGTAAAACAAAACCTAATAAATTATAATAAAATTAATATGCAAAAGGGTTTAAGCCTAGAAGAACAATAAAGCCCCACTTACTATATAGAGGAAGGAATCATATAATTCAAATTAGGGTTATTCAACCTATACATGAAAATAAACTTATGAACCTCAACTCTCCAACTCTTTGACTACTTCCAAACACTCTCTTTGTCTACTATATATCATAAACATATAACATTTTCCTAGCATTTACAAGACAAAATATAAAAGAAAATATATAGATTAATTTTAAAAATGTATGTAAGTTTAAACATACAATAACAAAATTAAAATTAATAATAAACAAAAAAATTAGAAATAATAAACTATGAACTCAAATAAGATATTTTACTAATATCTCACCATAAGAATGAAAGAAAACACAAATAAAAAAGAATTGATTGAGAAATAAAATAATAATAAAAAAAACTTAAAATAACCATAAAAAATAGAGTTGTACAACCTTAATGGACAAAAAATCACAAATTATGTCAAAAATCATAGTTTGAAGGAGGAGAAGATAAAAACTAGAAACTAGTATTATTTATTTAAATAAACAAAATAACACATATGATTAAAAAATAGACCTAACTTAAAAGTCAAATCATCAAAATTCCTAAGAACAATAAAGATACATAATATAATTTTTTATCATTATTTTTCAATACAAATGTATTCAAGAAAATTAAAATTTAAATCTAAGAGGTAAAAAAGAAGAAAGATAGAAAAAACAACAAGAGATGCTATAATGACATGAACAATAATGGATAATAGATTATGATGAATGATGACTAATAGATAATAATGAATGATAGGTGATAAAACAACAAATGATGATAATGACAAATATTATATGATAATAAATAGTTCTATTTAGTCTCTTTATGTTGTTTTTAAAAATATTATGAAAGTGGCAATCTTCTTAGAAAATAAAATTTTGTCATATATTTATTTATAAAAATACACAAATTGATTATCATTCAATTTTCTTTCATATTATCAATCTACTTTTCTTTATCTTCACCAATTTATCTTTTCATTAGTTAATATTTAATTTCATATCTCTCTAAAAATATTTAAGTAAATAAATACAAATATACTTTTTTATTCTTGTGCATGGTTTGTCACCAACTTTTGATGTCAAAAACAAAAAATATAAGTATATTAAAATGGTTCATAAAATTTAGAAATAAAATTTATTAAAATATGTAGATTATAAATTTATATGTAAATGATATTATAGTCTAATAACATGAGTGCTTCCCAGGGAGTTCAAGTGGCTCGAGTTTTAGCTTCCACTACGACTTAATGCAGATCATTGTCTAAAAAGAAAGGTTTATATGTAAATTATATACATATCGTATATGATTTTTAAACTTGATTTGGAATCTACAAGTAACAAGTGTATACTAATTATTTATGTTACGCCCGCGTCTAGGACCCTAGGAGTTTGTATGCCTACACGTATGTATACGTGTATAAATATGTGTATGCATGGATGTACGTGCGTATAGATGTATGTGTATGTGTATGTGTATATGTATGTGGATGTGTATGTATGTATGCATGTGTGTATACATGTATGTATAGGTGTATGTGTACGTATATATGTCTAAATACGTGTCTATGTGTAGGTGTGCATGTATTGGTGCTTGGTATTGGGTTAGGAGGCTTAGGGTAAA